>CBVK0100603991.1:0-16396 GCA_900067695.1 Picea abies | reverse complement strand
CATGCAATTGAAAATTACAAAAAAAACTTGTTAAATTTGAAATAAAAATTATTTCATATTTTTTGAAATGAAAGATAGTAAAAATTTTTTAATATATTTTAGTTTTTCAATTTTTTTTTAGAAAATTTTTAGATTTTATTCTTTTATTAGTTTTATAAGTTTTATTCTTTTATTTGTATTTTTCACTTATATTTTATCAATAAAAAAAATTTCCTTAATATATTCTCTTTTTTTTCTTCTATAAGTTCTTTTTCTTTTATTAATCATTTCTCCCTATATCTTAGCAATTAAAAAAATTCATTATTATCTAGTTTTTATTATTTTATTGCTTTTGTCAGTTTTTTTTTATTAGCTTTTTTCCCTTATATTTTAGCAATAAAAAAAAACAATTGTTAACACCAAATTAGTTCAAAGAAAGATTGTTATGTTTTTTATACAATAAGATCATAGTTTTATGGTGCTCATGCATGCATGTATATTCCATATAGATTAAGGATAAAATGATCATTTTTTTTGCTATCTGAATTTATGAACAAAACTTCTTTCTATTTTCTAGACTTGCTCATAACTATTAGTATCTTTGTGCACCACAAGTCTTCAAGGTACCTACTACCTAATGCCCATTTAGTTGGTTTCTTCTCTAGTATTAAGTTAATTTATTTGTAATATTTGTAACATGTACATATTGATTATTTCAAATAGCAATCCTTTTTATTTGAATTTCAATATCCTTCAAAATATCAAAATTTCAAATTAAATAACTAAATCATTAATTTCAATATTTTTCAAATCATCAACATTTCAAATTAAATAATGAAGTCATTGAATATTTGGAATCTACTTTATGTCCAAAAACCATAAAAAAAGTTTATGATACAAATCTCAACATTTTATAATGAATGACTTATAAAAAAATCATTTTATAGGTGGAATTTTATTTTATTTTTCCTTTTAATACAGAAAGAATAATTTATTTTAATATATCAATTTAGAAGAGTTTCAATAAAGTTAACCCTTCACATTAAAATATAACCCTTCTGTCTTCAAATTTGATCCTTTCATATATTCCAATAACAATTCAAGTTTTCATATATTCCAATAACAGTTCAAGTTGAATCCTTCAGTCATTTGAACTGTAGGTTGCTTGACTTAATTCTCTCGAGTATCTAGACTTATTTTGGCATTAAAAAGCATGAGTCTCTTTTGTTTTGGACGCTTTACATGCAACTCTCAATTGGAGATTCGCTTTTGTTGTCTACATCATTTTCCTATATGCTCTTTCAGCAGTGATGACATGACATCTATTTAATGCTAGATACCGAAATCGCTCCACCAAGAGAAATATCATATACATGGAATTCACTTGCCATGCAAGTGCGCAATAAATCAACCAAAAAAAGAATATATACACTAGATGGGTACGATTGTGTGAAAATAGAATTATTCGTACTCAACTAAACAATCATCAAGACTAAAATTAGATAGAATTATGGATATTATAATTATAGTTGCATAGAATCTTTCAGCACGGGATTAAGCACGTCCTAAATTAAACCAAGCACCTTTCAATTGGGCGATGCAAGCCAAATGCTTTCGCCTCTGTGACCATTCAAGTCGTTTGATCTGATCAATGCGAGCAATAATTAACACTCTTAACATTGCTTTATAAACATTTCAAGGAATCTGCAAGATCTTCGCGGATTGTGCACTTGTTCTTTATGCCATTTATAAATTACAAGTTTTTCACTGTTCAACTGTTTAAGTTTTTCACTTGTTCTACATTTTGCAACGTACTTTTAGTTATGCTTGCTATAATGTGCAAGCATCCGGAAACTTTAGAGCGCAACTGTGTTCAAGATGTCACTTTGAAGAAACAATTCATAACACAATTTTATGGCATTTTGGTTACTCTAAATGTTTTAGGTTTTTTAAAACATATGAAGTTACAATTTTACATTGTTTAAATTTCGTTTTTAAATGTATAAATGAATTTAATTCTAGAAGATTCCAAAGATGTAATTCTAATCAACATGGATGGAGAAATGTGTAGCCACATTTAGAGGCTTTGTCTAACTGTTCTATCAAATGGTTTTCATTTGTTGGAATCTAGCAAAATAAATCTGCACAAAATACTATTTTTGTTGTTTAAAATCTATTTCTGAATGCAGAAATGGATTCAGCATATTTAAAAACCCTTATAGCACTTGGATTGTAAATAATCACTCAAATCTGTAGATTTAACAATTTCTTATCAAATTTCAAACAAATATCCAAAAAAAAACTAATGAAAAAAAATCATTTAAACTACATAACTGAAAATTTAACTACATAACTGAAAATGCAGAACGTTTAGACTATGGTCTGGCATGGCTTCCCTAAAAGGGTGTCGCAAGATTTAAGTGCACTGAAATTTGCATTAATTACATAGTGACTTAGATTCAGTTTTACGGTTTCCGTGATTAGTACTTAAGCCAGTTGACCCCGTTTTGTTGCTAAGGCCAATCGCTTAACTTGCTTCAACCCCAGTCAAGTTCTTAACAGCCTCACTGATAATGAATTTTTTAGTGAAGGTTGTCCACTTCCCTCACATGAGCCAACGGAAAAGACACTCTCCACTAATGATTTTCTAATACTTCAACCGCAATCAAGTTCTTAACAACATCACCGAGAATGATTTTTTTAAGTGATGGTTGTCCACTTGCCCACATAAGCCCAACTGAAAAGGCACTCTCCACTAATGATTTTTAAACACTTCAATCCCAGTCAAGTTCTGAACAACCTCACCGAGAATGACTTTTTCACTGATTGTTCTCCTCTTTCTCCCATAAGCCAATTGAAAAGACACTCTCCACTAATGATTTTCAAATACTTCAACCGCAGTCAGGTCCCTAACAACATCACCGAGTGATGTTTTCGCTGATGATTCTCCACTTTCCCACATAAGCCCACTCAAAAGACACTCTCCACTAATGATTTTCAAATCTTTTAACATTGCAGTCTTCTTTGCGTTGAGATCCAGTTTGGTCATTCGCACGGTGCTTTGCTTCGGGAATTGAGATTTAGGATCTCCCACTGGAATTGTATAGAACGCACAAAACAACTCTTTTACTTCAGGATCTTGTTACAGTCTTAGTCATGGATGCTCAAAAACATGATACAGTTATGGAATTCATCAATATATTTGGTAAGGATTGATCCATATTTAGGTAACGATTGATCGGAGCATTAGAAAATTTGTTACGCCACTTAAAATATTAATTTTCAAAATGGAACACACAAAAAATTCCCATACATTCCCTACATTGCACCTTAACATTGATATTGGTGGGATTACAAAATTCCCTACATTGCACCTTAACATTGATATTGGTGGGATTACAAAATTCCCTATTGCACCTTAACATTGATATTGGTGGGATGAATTTCATTATGCCATTTGATATTTTGTTTATTATTGGATCTCAAGGAGCTTATTTCATATTGATATTGATGAGATGATTTGCATTTGGCAATTAGATAAATTAGATTTGATTAGTATTTTTTATGTTACTTTAATGGTATGAAATAAATACTTATAATTTCATTTTATATTGATAAATATTTCAAAAAAAAAAATTTTTTGAACTACTTTCCAATACATCTTTTCAATTAAAAAAATATATTTTTACTAGATATCTCCTATTTTTATTAAAAACTCCTTTTTATATTTCTCAATATACTTATAAATCTCCTATACTCCATATCCCCAATCAATACCTACAATATATTGAATTTATTTTTCACAAATTTAAAACTCCCTTCCATAAAATGTGGCTAATTATTCTCTCTTATGATATGTTAATCCTCACATTATGACATTAAGTTATAATAAATCTATTTTAACTTTAGATTTATTAAACATTGAAAGAAATCCAAAAACAATTGGGATAAATATATCGATGCATACATATCTAGAAATAAGATGGACTTGCATTTTTAAACTTTATATATATTATGGGTTAATAAAAAATAGTTATGATATGATTTTATTTTTCTAGTGCATATAAATATTTGTATAATTATTTACTCACAATAAATTTGTTATTATTATATTTTTTGTTTTGCATGACATATTATATGGGGTTGAAGATATTAGGATCTCTTTAATATTAGACCCGTATAAAGATTCATTAATCCAACTCAAACAAGAAATATTTTTTTTTACTTAATAATAACCTATTAATCCTTATTAATAATATATCATATATTAATGACATGTCACACCTTAAACTTATAACTACACTATAATGATTGAGATAATGCATGCCACACCTTAGAGTCTAATATCCTACATGTCTTTTATTTATAAGTTTTCCACAAAAATCATAAACTTCATTATCTATTTTTCAATGCTCAAAAATAGGGTGAGTGTATGAGTCCATGTCATGGATTTTATTAAAACAAGTTGCACAAAATGTACAACATAGATAGAGAGATTAAAACTCAAAATGAAGAATCAATTAAGCATAGAACATCTATCATGGTTTTTTAAACCTGTGATTAAGTTCTATATCGAGTGTTGTTAACTCTTGATTAGGTTTTAACCATTTGTTGATGGTTTAATCTTAGAACATGTATCATGGTTTCTCAAACTTGTTATTAAGCTTTATATGGAGTGTTGTCAACACTTATTAGGTTCTATCATGGTTTTTGAAACTAGTTATGAAGCTCTATATTGAGTGTTGTCAAAAGGTTCTAACCATTTACTGATGGTTTGGATATCATCATTTACCTATTTTTTCCAAGGATTTTCATGGGGTAAAGGGTAAATACTTTCAAATCTTGTAGGTAATATGGAGGATTTATACCAGATTTATCAATGAATCATTTTGGTAGGTTATATGGACATATACGAGATGGAATGTGATTTTCTCATTTTCATTTTTATAATATTTTTTTAAAACATTTTTTTTCTTAATTTTGAATAATTAATATCTAAAAATTCAACAATTATAAGAAATATTAAAGATATTCAATATTTATTATTGAAATGGTATTTACATTTTTAGAGTTTACATAAACTTATACATAAATATATGATGAAATTAATTTTTTTTTATAGAATGTGATTTAAAATTAATAATAATAATAAGTAAAAAGTTTCAAATTATTATTACATTTAAAATATAAATATTTTTTTAAGAAAATTAATGTATTAACTTTTTTTAGATTTTTTATCAAATAAATAAATAAATAAAATACTTTTTGACTTATCTAATGTAATTAAGAGTTTTAGAAAACTATTAAAATTTTTATTTTTATTACACAACCAAATTTTCAAGGAATATATAATTTTTGAGGGCTTCACATATGAAATTTTCATCACCATATTTCAATTAATGAAATCCTCACCAATATATCATTTATCAAAATGTGGGACTCTTGTGAATGGCTCATTTGTCGATACATTCTTTGTTAATGGATGTCTTGTTGATGGTTTCCTATGTTAACATCTATGCACCATCTTATTCTATTTTTTAGGTGAAATAATGCACACTGAAAGTATATGTTTCTATCCATGTCTTTTTTGTGACCCTCATTTACATCCACTTATATCCTCCATTGTCTTTATTTGAGCTAATCATACATCATTTTTGTCTTTTACATCTTTTTTTTTTGGCTTCATCCGAGTTTCATAGTTTTTTCTTCAAAATAATTGTATGTTCATAGCATCTTATTTGTGTTCTCATAATGTTCTTGTTACATCCTTTTAGAGTTTGTTAACTTCTCTTACCATCCATGTTGGATCTTAAAGAGGTCTTTGTACCATGCTCTTTGCATCCTAGTAGAATTTTGGTAGCACCCTCTTATCCTCTTGGTGTCTCCTTAGTATCCTCATTGCATCCTCTTTTAATTTATTTACTCATCCTTCCAACATGTTCTTACTGTTCATTGTTTCTTACTTATGATGTTTATTTCATGACTTGTATAAGATAATTTTAGACCTTAGCTTGTAGCGTCATTGCATCCTAATAAAATATTTCTTTACAAATCTTTAATATATTTTGGAATTCTTATCATGTCATTTTTTTTATCATATTTTTCATTTTGACTTTCTCAATCATGAGTCATTAAAGACATGTCATGTTTATTTTTAACATATCATGTTTTTACAATGTAAGCTCCATATTTTAATGTTAAAACATTTTGTAACAATACATTCATTTTAATTTTATGTTGAGTAATTTTCATTTTCATTTTAATTTTATGTTGAGTAATTTTCATTTTCATTTTTAATTTACATTAGGTAATAATATTTAATATTTAAATTTATTAATCTCAATGCCATTCTCATATGAGAAAGGATAATTGATGTATAAAGAACACTACTCTGTATACTATAGTTGTTTGTTTTCTCTATGTGAAGTGCTCTACTCCTAATTCATGAAAATGTGAATAATAAATTTAAAAGTAAAATCAAGTGTTTGGATGAAATAGTAAAATCAAAATAACAAAATCAACTATGATTAACTAAGGACATATATTTTAATATGTGGCATCATTACCATCCTTTAGAGGTTGAAGATTTTTTCGATTAGAACTTTTCTACACTTTGTGGATGGAACCAAATGTAAACTCATCAATGTTAATTATGGAACTTAACATAGTAGGGATATCAAGTGAGGCATGTTGAAGAGATATCCATTTCCAATGATTTTTCCATTCCTTGTTAATAGATGTCTTGTTGATGGTTTCCTATGTCAACCTCTATGCACCATCTTATTCCATTTTTTAGGTGAAATAATGCACACTATAGGTATATGTTTCTATCCATGTCTTTTTTGTGAGTCCCCTCATTAACATCTAGTTATATACCCCATTTTCTTTATTTGACCTCATCATACATCATTTTTATCTTTTACATCCATTTTGGCTTCCCTTTCCATCCTATTCGTGTCTTCTTGGCATCCGAGTTTCATAGTTTCTTCTTCAAACTAGTTGTTTGTTCATAACATCCTATTTGTATTCTCATAATGTTCTTGTAACATCCTTTTAGATTTTTTTAACTTCTCTTATCATCCATGTTGGATCCTAAATGGGTCTCTGTACCATGCTCTTTGCATCCTAGTAGAATTTTGGTAGAACCCCTCTGACATCCTCTTGGTGTCTCCTTAGTATCCTCATTGCATCCTCTTTTAATTTATTTACTCATCCTTCCAACATCTTCTTAGTGTTTATTCTCTCTTACTTATGGTGTCTAGTTCATGACTTGTATAAGATAATTTTAGACCTTAGCTTGGATCCTCATTGCATGCTAATAGAATCCTTCTTTACAATGTTTTACATACATTTTGGAATTCTTACCATGTCATTTTTTTTTTTCTGCATTTTGACCTCATCAATCATGAATCATTATGGTAGGTGTCATGTTGATTTCTAACATATCATGTTTTTACAATGTAAATTCCATATTTTAATTTTAAAACATTTTGTAACAATATATTCATTTTAATTTAATGTTGAGAAATTTTCATTTTCAATTTACATTAACTAATAATATTTAATATATTTAAATTTATTAATGATCAATGTCATTTGATATGAGAAAGGATAATTGATATATAAATAACACTACTTTATATACTATAGTTGTTTGTTCTATCTATGTGAAGTGCTCTACTCCTAATTCAAGGAAATGTGAATAATAAATTTAAAAGTAAAATCAAGTGATAGGATTGCCTTATTTCGATGAAATAGTAAAATCAAAATAACAACATCAACAATGATTAGTTAACGACATGGATTGTAATATGTGCATCATTACTATCAAGTGGCACGATTGCTTTTAGAGGTTGAAGATATCCTGCACTTCGCTGATAGAACCAAATGTAAACCCATCAATATTAATTATGGAATTTAACTTAGTAGGGATATCAAGTGAGGTATGTAAAAGAGATATCCATTTTCAAAGATTTTTCAAAAACTTATACATGAAGCTCAAAACACTCAACCATTTCAACTAGTATGTTAAACTATCAAAATGTGTAAGATATTTTTCCTCTTCTTCTACAAATAGTTGTAAGAATGTTGAAAAACGTTTTCAATGAAAAGGGTGTGTAGGTATCGATCTTGATTTGGTAGATGAGATGTCAAATCCATTCATACATAAGCCATCAAATTTGCTAGCACATAGGCAGATCTGAGTGGAATTTGGCGAAGTAACAAGTTCAATATGCCTTCATGGTCCAAAAATATTGAGGAGCTAAATTTAGGAAAATGTGTAATCAGGGTCTGATGCTTGATATGACAAGTCCTACTCTAGAGGATGGGAATTTATATCATCCACAATGAATCCCTTTAGATATTGCAAGAGGCTTATTGGGCAATCATTCCAATGAGCAGGCCCAAACTATACCTCAGATTGATATAGATCTTTACATCAGCAATGGGATGGTTCTCGGAGTTTTCACTTTATTGCATCAGGTTGTTTCTCCAGAGATGTGAAGGGAGAGGCAGTAGGCTTTGCAAGTAGCATTATGATCAGGGATTGCATGAGTGGTCCATTGGGATTATAAGAAAAAAATTTGTTTCGAGGCAAGGTTTAGATGATGTTCTTCATGTCGCTGAAGATACTGAGAAATAATGCGGGGGAGTGGTCAACTCGTTTCGGAGAGCTTGGAGCCTGGTTTCGTTTTGAGTGTAGGTCCACTTCTAAGTGGTTTGTATTAGAATTCGTTATGTCCATTGAGGGAGGTGGAAAATAGAGATCAGGTGACGAAAAGTGCGGTTAAGTGAAGTGCAAGGCAATGTAGACGAGAGAATAAAGAGTTTAAATATTACATAGGTAAGACAATGTGATCCTATTTATCTTCAACGTGTTTTTGGTGCAGCTATTAGTGATCGATATGGGTTCTATTGTGAGGGTGATCTTGAACCAATTTCTATACTTGAGGAGCGGGTTCAACTTAGTTAAGAAAGAAATGGGAAAGGTGCATCCGATAGAGAGGCAGTCGAGTGAATCTAGTTAGAATAAGATGCACAAACTTGTTAGAATTATCAGGTCAAGAACTGGTCGGTCTATTCTTTTCTCGAATGATGAATAAACAGACGCTAAAGGATTTGGTGAAAACAGTATGGTTTCCTTTATTACGGTACTCTTGGAAGCTGTACATTCATTCTTGAGGATGGATGGATGGGGTTCTTATTTCAGTCTACAGAGGACTCGAAAAAGGTTTTGGTTGCATCTTGGAAGTGGGAATAAACTCCATTAATCTTGAAGTAGTGGAAACCATTCTTTGATGCGCGCTCTGAAAAAATTATTTCACTCCAGTTTGGATAAAACTTCGAGGTTTTCTGCTCGATTTTGGTCTTATGAGGTGCTTAAAGAAATTGAAGGTTTGTTACCGAAAATCTTCAAAGCAGATATGACTTTTTCAAATTTGGGTGCTACGTCCATGGGAAAAATTGTTGTTGGGATCAATTTAAGAGAAGGGTTAGAGACAAATGGACTTTGCAGGAGTTACGTTCAGTTACGCAGCCTCTGTATTCTTTCAGGGATTCCGATTCAGTGTGTGAGATGCCATCAATATGGCCATTTGGTGCAGGAATGTGAGCTTCCCTTTCACAAAAAGGGTATGGGTTAGGAAAGAATCTGCAGTGAGGATTGAAAAGATTACAAGTAAGGCTCCAGTCGAGCATTCAGATCTTAAAGACATTAATCTGAAGGTAGGTAAGTTGGACAAAGATAACTCTGGGGTTGACGGTAGTAGAGAAGGGGAAGTAAAAAATCTGGCGATGATAGTAGATAAAGATAATTTACGACCTTATGAGACGAGATTTGAAGTGACAAAGTTATGGGTCCATGCGTCCGATATTTCAGCTGTCTCGAATTCATCTGAAAAAGGATATGGCAAGTCTATGAAAGACCTCGTTCCCTTAAATCTACATACTACATTTGAAAAGGGTTTGGACCTATGTTATTAACATAATGTGGAGGTTTTTCGTATTGTTGATAAGGGTAAGGGGTTATCATTCTAAGGGATCTCTTGGGTTATGAAAATTTCTAAGCTTTTGGGGGAAAATTATCACTAAATGTGGGGGAGCGTGTTGTAGAAGACTTTTTTTCAACCCCTGAAAATACACCAGGGGGTTTAGATGAACTTGAGTTTTCAAAAGGAATTTAAAGTTCATTCGAAGATCTTCACAAATATAACCGAAGTCCCACGAAAGAAGGTATTGGTGATGTTTTAATCTTGACAAATATAACCCAAGATCCACGAGATAGGATATTGGTGGTGTAGAGAGGGCTATTGATGGAGATCAAGGGATAAATGAAGGGAGACGATTGTAGGTTGAGGTAGGCGATATAATATCTCTATCGCACAATAAAAGGAACATTGCGAACTATTGTTATGTAAACAATACTCGTTGGTTCACGTTCTTATAGCTAGTAATGCCCTAGAGATGGTGAGTCATGATTTTCTTATGTTTGAATGGTTGAGGAATGGGAATCACTTTGAAAAAATAAGAATTGAAAATGCTTCTAGACTCACATAGGCCTGTCATTTCACTTTTGTAGGAATCCATGGCTTGAAGGTATTAAAATTGTTTCTAATTTAGAAAGGGAATTAGGGGTTCATAAATTTAATTATTTATATTCTAGTTGGCTTAATGTTTGGTTAAAGTTGGGAAAATGTTATTCTTCCAAAATTGGATTTTGGGTGAAGATTTTATTATCATAAACATTTATGACACTTATAATGATAGACATACTTACTAGGAGAAGGTCTTTAGAATTGACTTGTTTTCGCAAGGAAATGTTATTTTAGGAGGGGATATCGAATTCTTTCTAGGGAGACCAAAAATCTAGGGATCTCCAATGAAGTTGATTCTTTGATTCATTCATTATTTAGGATAGAAGAGGATTTATTTTTTAGGAGGCTAGAAGAGGTGGGTCTTTTTAACATATAACCTGGCAAATTAAAGACAATTTGTAGTAATAAGAGGATGGCATGGAAGTAATTGAAAAAAATATTAGACTAGTTTCATGTGACGTATTAACTCGTTAATCATTAGGTTATAATTAGATAACAGTTTGCTTATCATTTTCCCATGTTATTAAAACTAGTTTCATTAGGAAGGAAACTCATTAGTCATTTCAAGTTCAACCCCAATTGGTTAGAGGGATAATATTTTTCTTTTATGCTAAAATATGAATCCTTATCATGGGTCTCTTAAGAAATTTGTAGCTCTATAATTTTGTGATAATGTAAAAAAATCCAAATAGGTAGCAGTGACATGGACTCATGAAAATAGGCTTAAAGATGAGAGAAGATTGTTCCAGATAAAGAAAAAATGGAGGAGATGTGTCTTCAAAACATGGTTGGATATGTAGATGAGAAATACAAAAATAATATTAAACAATCAAAACAAAGGAAAAGGGAAATATTCGATAATAAAGAGGCAACATGGATATTTAGGAGTGGATATCTCTAGCTCTTTAAGGATGACAATAAAACAAAGTATTTCCATTAGTTTGTAAACCATAAAAATGTAAATACCATCTAGATGGTTTCAAGGAGTGATGGGTATGTGGTCTCTAGTTTTGAGGATTCACTTGCACAGGGGTGGATTACTTTAAGTAACATATTTAAATAGGAGATCCAAGAAACTGTCATTGAGGTAGTAAAGATGACAAAACAAATTCCTAGATTTCTCAATGATGGAGACAATGTGAGGTTGATGCAAGAAGATTCAAATATGAACTTAAAGAGATGTTGTACTCCTTTCAAAATGACAATATTTATAACCTTGATGGGTAACCTATAGATTTTTTGGTTAGGGTTTTACAAATTAATTCACTATGATTTGCTAAGGGTTTTATAACAGTCTAAATATTTTAGAAATATTTTTATAACCTTCAAAATACAATCTAACTTTATTTCATTCATTTCAAAATTAAAATTTGACTCACTTCATTATGTAAATTGATTTATGATATTATAATAAATATTATCACTACAATAATTTAAACATTATTATACATTTCATTTTCAAATGAATTGTTTGATTTATGTGTGGGTAGATAGATACATAAAGTAGTTAGCACAAGAAGTCCTCCATAAAATAAAATAAAAGAGGATTCAATAAATGGTGGTGGAATTGGAATTCTCTAAGACTTATGATAAGATATATTGGATTTATTTAAGGTTTAGAATGATTCACTTAGGTTCAAGAAATGGTGATGAAATTGGACTTGTCTAAGACTTATGATAGGATATGTTGTATTTATTTAAGGTTTAGGATGATTCACTTAGCTTTTAGTGTATTTTTAGTTAATTGGGTGATAAAATATGTGATTAGTATAACTCTATTTATTTTTATGAAAGTTTTTACATCACCTTTTTTCAATGCCAACAAGAAGTTAAGGTAGGGGTTCCCATTATCTCTCCTACTTTTTCTTAGATTGGTAGAAGGGTTTAGTGGAGATTTTTCGAAGGTTAAGAAAACTAATTCTACAAGGGTATAAAATTGGGGAGATATTTATATTTCCCTAACCTATTGTTCACATATATGTTATTTTTTTATGGCTCCAAAATGAATGCACAAGGAGACTCTTTAATTGCACTACACTACAAAATAGATAAACATAAATATTGGTATGTCCACAATTGAATTCGTGGGCGTAAGAGAGGATGATATAAAAAAAAACACATAGATATTTCCTTATTTGTAAATTGATTTTAAGAAAGAATTGAAATACTTAGTATTTTATATTAAAACAGATTATTATGTAAAAAATTATTACGACTAGTTCATATTAAATGTGGAGAGAAGTCTTAACGCATGGTATAATTCATGTAAAAAATTATTACGACTGTTTAATATCAAATGTGGAGAGAAGGCTTAAGGCATGGTATAAGTTATGGTTATTGTGGGGTTGTTTTTGGTAAAATATGTTGTAGAATAAAAAATATGCTAGAGGAAATAAGAAAATTTAGTTTAAGGTTTCTGTGGTTAGGGGATAATGTGGTTAGGGGGTAATGAAAAAGAAGTGTGTCCTTGGTTCAATGGAAGATAATTTCTCTTCTAAAAGAGATGGATGGATGTGGGTTTCAATACATTCTAAAAATTGTAAATTCTTTAGAAAGAAAATGTGCATGGAGGCTTATTTTAAGGATTGGTACATGGAGTTAAGTGGTTTCTCAAAAATACATTGAGCTAAATAAAGTTCATGACTAGATGAGGACCACAACATATTTTAATTTAATGTTTCAACAATATGGAATGACATGGTTGTATATTTTACTTTGATTGGAAGGTGGTTAGTGTGGAAGGTGGCCGAAGGGAATAGAGTTATATTGGGAGAGCATTCTTAGGTTCATTATGGTTTAAATTTCTAACTTTATGAAAACTCAATATGAATTTTACCTGAAAAGACATATTTCAAACTTTACCAAGTTGTTTCAAACCACAAGATCTGTTCATGGGATATTAAATAATATTCCTAATTTCACTAGATATTGATAAATAGATTTCAAAATCTTTTTGTTTAACCCCCCTCCCAATACATCTTTCCAATAAAATAAATCCTTATTTTTACTAGATACCTCTTTTTATGCCCTCCAAAAGCTCACATCCCCCAATACCTACATATTGACATTATTTTTCACATTTTAAAGACCCCTACATATTGACATTATTTTTCACAATTTAAAAAGCCCATTATGAATGAATGCGATAAAATATTGGTCAGCACTTGGTGAATAGTTCATGTTCTAAACCTTACATCAATTTGGAGACAAGAATGAGAAATAGTAGATATAGTTGGCCTTACTAATGGTGGAGCCTCGGAATGGGAAGAATTTTTAGCAATTCCACATTCTAGTGTTGTTAGAATTAAGGATGTAGAGGATGTGTTGAATTTGTTGAACTTTGCAACAAGTATTTACACACCAAAGGTAGTTTATAAGACATCATATGAAGTACAAGGAATGGGTACTCATAATTGGTAGTGGAAATTGGTTTTGAAATTTAAATTTCCTTTTGAAATTGTCAATCTATATCTCTTATACAATCATGAAATCTTAATATACCACCCTTGTATTTCACATTCTAGGATATAGTTTTTTTTGTTAAAAGTCTTTCTAGATTTATATATTTATCAATTGGTATAAAGGACTTATAATTCTTAAGACCTAATAGCTTATGGTACTCATCCATGAGATTAATGAGTGAGAAATCCAGATATGATCATTGACGACTCTATGGTGGTAATCCAAGAGAAAGTAGCGATGTTGCTTACATCAACAAAACTATAGATTTAGATTCAAATCGTTCAACCACATCTCTAGCATGGAAATAATTCTTAGATCTATCCATATTCACCTAGATAAGTGTTTGATTGCTTGTATTCATGCATAATATGGGTCTGGAATACTAGAATGACAAAGCCAGGCGATGCTCTCATTAAAGCTAGAACGAGCATCAAGAGCAAATACACATAGTGAAAAGTGAGAAGTGACAAGGAGTGCATGTTCCCCATGCTACAACCTGAAAGAGTTTTCTGTTGATTTGGGTTAACATCACAAATATGAACTACTATTTGGAGCGATGTATCTATGATCCACGATCTACCCAATGATACCACATATCTCAGCGACCCGGAGAGGGATTGTTCATAGATCAGGTTCAAAAACCGGTTGATTTGATCTTCGATTAGTATAATCCATAATGCCTATTTTATTAAATTAGTATGCATTGAGGTTTTACTGCAATTTTATGTCTGCTTTGGTGTTTTGAAAAAAACAAGAGAGAAAAATTGCATCTTGAGACAGATACGAAACGAGGGAGTTCATCCTTGATATGAAAGTGATTTTCCAGTAGTCTGCACAGCAACCTTCCCACAATGACACCCATGTAGATTACCATCCATCCACCAACTTCAATCGTGCACGTCGATCACTCCACTTGATAGCCCACACATCAACTAAAGGAAGATCAACGTCAAGAGCCTTGTTTTTCGCGCATTTAAGAAAAATATTTTCTATTCGCAAGTCGAGCCTGCACGGGCACCTTTAAATAGTATATTTTTAATTTATCGATATTTTTAATTTATCGGGCCCCGTTTGATAAGAATGTAGAACAACATCAGATATTACGAGAACATTAGTTGAATCAGATGCAAGGGAATCAACTATAGTTTCAAATCCAATTTCCATACCATTACCTCGCCCAACATTCTTTCTAATAGTTCGAAAGCTTACAAAGTACTTTCTTTCTAGGTTGAAAACTTGTTTTGCATTCAACGTATGCACTCATCCACCCTGTAAATGCCATTTCACTTGGAAATAATGGAGAAAGCACCAGTTATAAGATTCAGTTGTGAGAGTGAGTTGTAGGCGTGTTAAGAGTCAGTTCTTAGTTAAGAGTCTAGTTGTCTTTGGTTTACATATAAATGACTCGATAGAGTCTTTTCCCATATAAAGATGTAATCTATCTTCATTGAATAATACAGAAGTGAGCGTAGCCTTACCATAGTGTTTGTTTCGCATATTTTATCTTGGTATCAGAGCCACAGGAGTAAAGTGCAAGAATTCTAGAGCTTCGCAGGTCCCTCCTCTAGTAGGGTGCGACAACATATTACTCGTACTTTCGCGCATACTTAGAACCAATCTTTTTCGCAGTCTGTTGTGCATTTAGGTGAAAAATTCCTTCACGATTCCTGTAGGCGGAGTACTCGAGGGGTGCAGACATCCCACAGTCGAAATACATGTCAGGTGCGGAAACACATGAGATTTCCGTAGGCTAAGACTTGATTGCCCGTTGATCTGATCGTCGAGTGTGAGAGGCGCGTGGACTGCCCTTTACCTGGAGTGAACCCAACGTGGATCGAACACGCGTGAGAAAATCTATCTGGTTGAAATCGTGGAGGTGAAAAATCATGCATGCATGCATGAGTTTTTTCAGATTGGGTGCACAAGTGGAGTTTGATTGCATGTGTGGTATTTCGTGGTGAGTGTGGAACCCCATTGTATCATGAATGCAAAATTCGTGTGATCTTTGCATGCTTGGAGTCGAACGAAAAGTGAATCGTGAGTTTTTTAAGAAATTTAATAATTATAAGGTGGATATTTACAAGTGGATATTTTTAAGTTATAAACTTTTTTGCAGTTTTGCATGATTATAGTTTCAGTTTCTTATTAAAAACAAAAGGGGTGGATATTTCTTTTTGAAGTGTGAAGTGAAGTGAAGACTGTGTTATTCACTTTTTTATTAAAGTGAAGTGAATGAATGTGGAGTTTAAACTTTATCTCGAATATAAAAGTTTATTAAAGTGGATTTTATTTTGAAGTTTATTAACAGTGGATAATTTTGAAGTATAAACTTTAAAAGTGGATATTAAAGTTTATTCAAG
>CBVK0100603990.1:0-16398 GCA_900067695.1 Picea abies | reverse complement strand
TGAGGAAGGGTCGAAGTGGTCAAAGAAGAAGAAAAGAAGGAGCGAAGTAAGTAAAAGCGATTCGTTAAAAGAGAATATCAAGGAAGACAAACTAGTCAAGAAAATGAACTTTGGACAACTCAGAAAGTGGAAAAACACATCAACGAATGCTTTGTAGTACCTCGTGGAAAATAGGGAAGATCAAGTTGTAGAAGCCCTTAAGATGCAGGTTATGCAGATCCTAGGGTTTTGACACCTAGGGTTTTGAAATTTAGAGTTTTGACACTTAGGATTTGGTCTAAGTTTGTCTGAGAGTCATTGTAATGTGTAAATAAAGATCTAGAGGAGTGAGGAAGGGTTGTTGTCATTATCATTATTGTCGATGTTGTTGTTGTTTTGAGAGAGAGAAGTGTTTTGAGCATTTTTTTATTCTAGATCTTCAGTTGGGTGCGAAGATCAACCATGTAGATGGGTGCGCAGGGAGGGGAGGGAAAGAGAAAGAGAGAAAGTGATCTGCATCTAAGTGCGCAGATAGAACTGTATATTTCCATCTAATATATCAAGAAACATAGTTATGTGGATGTAGCCCTAGGGTTTCCATCTAATATATCAAGAAACATAGTTATGTGGATGTAGCCCTAGGGAGAGGGTGAACCATGTATATCTTGTTGTTCTTTGTGGTTGATGTTGTGTTATTTTCTCTCTTTTATATTGTTATTGCATGATTGTAAGATCAGAGATATAATGCGTGAAGAAAGAATAATATTGTTAAGCATAAGCTAGGTTAGTTGTGTTGTTGTTCTGGAGTCACTTTGCATTTCCTCTGGTTGTAGACACATGTGTCTTGCAACCCCCTTATTACTACTTCGGGTGAGACTGCATTTGCTTCACAGATGTTGTCGAAAGGGCCAATAGTTAGGGATTGTTGGTGCATTGTTATATTTGAACGCTCGGTCTACCCCTGTGCCAACAGAATGTCTAGAGGACCTCCATAACTGACATGGAAGTGGTTGATTGAGTGAGATCACCAATAAGACTGTAGCTATTGGCATCTCAGGCATGGGGATTATGCACATTCCTACACAATGGTGTGTGAGTCATGCATGTGATGGCTTGAGTGTTATGGAGAGGGATCATCAAAGGTTGTTTGGTTGGCGAATGGGGAGATTCCAAAGTGGTGTGTAAGGGATCAAGGGTTGTACCATACTGGTGACTGTGATTTTTTAAGATGATTTTCTCTTCAGTGGTGAGAAGGATACTGGGGTCGATAGTGCTTCATGAGTGGGACTGGTCAGGTGGAGGGAACTTCCCTTGTGGGAGTGGGAATTGGGATGCATCTGGTTGAGTTTTAATGACTCCTTGGTGTGGGATCATTTTTTGTAATACCACCAGTGGTGGTGGTGGTATATAAGTGGGAGGTCTTTGTGGTGGACCTTGGGGATTAGGTTCCCTCTATGGGTTCATGTAATCCTTCATACGTTTGTAGTTGAATATTTGAGGAAAATGGTGAGTGTAATGGCCATATTCACCACATAATGCACAAGGGTAATTGGTTCAAATATTTTTATTTATCCCTTGTCGTGTTTGGCCATTTTTATTTCCCCCTTGAGGGTTTTGATTGGGTTGACGATGATTTCCTCCCTTAGGGGTTTTGTTGAGGGGGGTTCCCCCCTTGTCCATGGTTCCTATTCTTTCCTTTGTTCCAGTTATTATTGGGTTGGTGAGGTGGATTGGTTGTATTCAACTATTCAAAATATTGAACCTATTGAAGAGGGGAAGGTTGGATGAAATTGAACCCTAGCTGGTGTTGTCCATGTGGGGGTACAACAGGTTGGGGAGGAACTAGAAAGGGGTAATATGGGTTACCTTGTGGGGGTCCATATGGGTTGTAAGAAGTGGAGGTGATTCCATTATTAATAGGTGGATATGAAGTTGTTGGTGGGGGAACCAGTTGTGGGACATGTATGGGTTAGGGAAGGAGTGTGGGTAGATGTGTACCCATTGTAGGAAGATGAGGTGCCATGAATGGTGGAGGGGAGGGGAGGGGAGGGTAATATGGAGTTCCCCCATATGGTGGAAAGTATGGATTGATCCCATATGTGGGTACCGACTTCACATGTGGTTGGATATGAGCCATGGATCCAATCAACCCATCAACAATGTGTGGTGTTACGGGTTTGTCCTGTCCAAAGGGAAAAGGATGAGGATCATTTGGAAGAATAGTGTGTAGGTACCTTGATTGGGAGTAGATGAGATCAAATTGTTGTTCCTTAGTGATGGTTTCATCTTCAGTTTGGGGGAGGGTTGTGGCCACATCTTTGGTAAGGGTAGGGATGAGTGATTGAAGGAACCAATCTAGCCTTTGTTGTGGGGTGGTATCCTCATTGCATATGCTTTGAAGTATACGAAACTCATGAATATGGTCATAAATATGAATGGAAGTGGTTTTTTTGCATTTTGAAAGAATATCCAAACTATTTTCATGACAGATGGGGAGTTGAAAAAATGCCAAGAATGCTTTGGCTAGAGACTCGAAGGTTACATGGGAACCTGACTTCTCGTCTACATACCATTTGGTCATAGTTCTAGTGAGGTTTATTTGAAATAACCATAGATGAACGAAATATTCCATTATGATATTGTAAGAACACCACAATTGGAAGGACATGACATGGTTGGTTGGTTCCTCTCTGGGTTTTCCTTCAAACTTAGGAATGTCTGAAGGTATCTTTGTGGGCATATTTGGCCAGGTGGGGTCATTCACTATGGGATCATTTGTCAGTTTGGTTAGATCTAGTATGTTGAGTGAGGCCAATTAGGGCATGATGGGGGTGGGTCCTACCATGGTATGAGAGGAAGTGGTTCCTTGGGAGCTTGTATTTTGCAAGAAAGTTTGAGCTCTGCCTCCTTGTGGTGGAGGGTTTGTTTGCGATTTTATTTGGATATTGGTTCCAAGTAAGGTTGCCCCTAAAAATATTGAGGCTAGTATCATAACACTAACTCATCTATGTGATGGTACTACTAATGTATTAGCAAAATTAGGAACACCACCCAAAATTGGGAGTAAATTTCTCAAGCACCTAGAATGGAGGGGACATTATGGTTCCCCTTTGATTCTAGACTAGAGGTGGGTGTGTGAAAAATAGTGGTGAAGGATGATAGGAAAAATTTCTTTCAAATTACTTTAAACAATGTATTCATAAAATTTCATGTAATCAAGTGGTGAAAATCATACATCAAGACAATGTGAAAAGTGGTTTGGTATTTTTGTAACTCCGTGTGGGGGAATAAAAATCAGATAAAAAGTGCATGTGTCCTATCCGACGTAACGTCCTTCCTCTAAAATAAAATTGGACCTCCAAGAAATCACTTGAAAGTGGGCTTGAAACCCACTTGAGGAGAATCTAGTGAAGGGACGAACAATCAGTTATAATGAGGGGTGAAGGGGGCATATCCCAAAAGTACTAGCGATATTTACCAATAGTCATTCAAAATATGACTGAGGTGTGATTGCATCCCACAACCACCACCTTGGGTAGATAAATCCTAGATTGGGCTACTAAGCTACCTCCATCAAGCATGACATTTAGATTTTCAGCCTTATAAATTGGTCACAGGATGGATGCTTTCCAAGGGTTAGGTGACCCAAGAAGGCATGCACAAAACAACTAGACCTTAGCCTTCAACCCTTCACAAGTGTCTCCCTGCCTTATGGTATAGGAATGCTTGAGTGGGAAGATTTTGGCACCCTAATTTAGAAATTTTTAAGTTTCAAGTGAGAAATGATGAGGGGGAGTTATTTGGATTCCTATCCCCAAAATCATAACTTAGACTACCATATTATTTTGTGTTCCTCTTGTGGAGGTTAGAAAGTGGGTTGGTTATGGTTTCTTTTTAGAATGTGAGAGTAGGATGTGAAGCTAGGGTCATGGACCAACTTCATATTTATGATGGTGTACACAAAGACTCTTTACTAAAAAAGTGAATCCCAAAAGAGTTTCAAGTATCTAGCAAAATGTTTTTGAGTGACTGAGAGTGTGTGCAAGGAGTGGTGATGGTGAAAAATATTTTAATAAATTAAATTCAAGATTTTAACATGGTGGTCATCGTGTGGTCCTTTACTTTTCTTATTTTAGATAACTTACTAAATATGCTCAAATGACCCTTGAAAACGAAAGAATCTTAAACTAACATGGTGGATATGGAAATCCTTACTTTTGACTCTTTTATCTCCCTATGATGTTTTGTAATTTAATAAAGATTAAAAAATTGTCCCTAGATTGTGAACATATGGGAATGTATGGGCCCTTTCAATGCTTTTATACTTCCTATGTGATTTACTCTAGAAATTGGAAACTATCCTAAGATTGTGCACATATGGGAATGTGTGGGCCCTTACAAGTCTTAGATTTAAGTTCCAAAATGAGCTAAGAGGTATTGGCCTCTCCTAGAGATTGGTTGATTTTTAAGGGAGATGAAGACTTGTTTAGGAAATATCTTTTCTGATTTCCAAGATCACACTAGGGTGCGAGGAAAGAGCATACTCTAAGATTATCTGAATAGCCTTCTAGTCCCAAATTAATGTGATGTTTTGTAAAAGGATGGCTTTCAATGAAATTCAAATGCTAAACTTTAAGTCATCCATGTGGCAACCAAGCAAATCAAAAGATACTATGGTTCCTTTTAATCCCCCTAGAATTCTATGTGTGACTAAGTTATCTATGCAAGAATGAATATCAAGCCTGCTTGTTATGGCTTTTACAAAGTGCATAAAAGAAATATAAACTACTGGGGAAAAACTCAGCTTTAAAAACGCTTACAATGTGGTGAAAAAGAGCTTATGCACGACTTTATGTGTAGATAGGTGTGCAGAGTGTGCAAAATGATAGAAAGGTATATGCGCGGACTGCGCAATTGTTTTTCCCGGACCCACACGCACGTAGGAAAATGGCAGGCCGAAAATTTGAAATAAAATCCTATAACAGAGAGCTGAATTACAGTGTCTGAAAGGTAGGTTGAGCCAGTTTTGGACCCTGCAAACATAAGAAAGTGAGAATAGAAGGTCTAAGAGTCCAAAGGGGGAGGAATTTGATTTCCAATCCCCAGTATGGTCGCCAAACAGTTGGGTTCCTTTTGTCACTTGGGTGAGCAAAAGAGGACCCTTGATTTCTTAGTTGGACTAGCTAAACAACATAGAACAATGGTTAGTAGGTTAGTGAACCCACAAGCAAAGAAACATATATCAAAACAAAAGAAAATTGTTTAACAAAAGAAAATGAACTAAACAACTATCAACAAAAGATACATGATATTGAACACAAAGAGTGGTTACCCAATAGAAAACAGTCTTTCGAAATTGGGAACACCAAGAGGAGAAATGTAGGATTTATGAATCCCCTATTCCTCCTAAGGGAGGGCTCTTGAATCCCTCAAAGTAGAGCTTCTACTCTCCTATTCTAAATTGACAATGATAAATAACTCTATGGCAAAGCCTTCCAAGAGGACAAAAGATTTTCCAATGCTATACTTTCCCAAGTTATTCTTGAGAGAACCAAGTGGTTTCTCCAAGAGTATTTGAACAACATAACATTACAATGAACTTCTTCTATTTTTGCATACAATGGCCCTCTATTTATAGAATCATAAAAAGGTATTTGATAACTTTCTTCAAGTGTGAATGGGAGGACCCTTTGAGGTACATCCCATATTTTCAGTCATCCCAAGGTGAGTTTTTGGGTCGATCTTGGGGTCTTGTCTTGAATTACATCACCCTGGAAGTGGTTGAAGCCCAACCAAATTCATAAATGCGTCTTTTCCACATTCACACGAGTTTCTCACACAAACCGCGCATTGTGCGCGTTTGGAATTTTTTAATTTTTTTGGCCCACACAGATGTGCACGCGCTAGATTTGTTGGAAGTGCACACAACTTTATGGGTTTTCTACATAGTATTGGTCATCTTGTTAGAGTTGATTCTGTAAATGTTGGGAGTATGTTGTACTTGTGCTGGTTGTTTCTTCATCCATTTTCTGTATTGCTATGAGCAATTTTTTTGTGATAACAACTATAACAAATGAATCTAGATATGGGTGTAATACAACATTCATCAATCTCATAAATGTAGTTGGTGCATTACATAAACCAAATGGCGGTGCATTACATAAACCAAATGGCATGACCAACCATTCATACAAACCTTACCTTGTCTTGAAGACAATCTTCCATGTGTCTTCCTCCTTGACATGTACCTGGTGGTATCTCGATTTGATATCCAACTTGGTGAAATATTTTTCATGTTGCAATTGATCTAATAGATCATCGATCCTAGGCAAAGGGTACCAAATTTTTAGTGTAATCTTGTTCAATGCTCTATGGTCAATACACATTGACCAAGTCTTATCCATCTTTGATACAATTATGATAGGTGACCCACAAGGAGAGGTGTTTGGTCAAATCATGCCATGCTCGAACAACTGCTACAAGTGTTTCTTCACTTCATTTGCTTCCAGAATGGAATATCTATACAACCCAATATTCAATAAAGGGGAGTATGGAAATAACTAAATTTCATGCTCCACTTCCCTCTTGGGTGGTATCGCTTTAGGATATTGGAACACTCCTCTGTATTTCTACAACAACTCCTCCAACTGATGTTTTTGTTCTTTAGTACATCCCTCCAGGGGTGCCTTTACTCTTATTGTCTCATCATCAGACTGATTTTATCTTACAAAAAGTAAAACATATTTCTTACTAGAACTAATCAACTTCTTGGCGTGGTTGGCACTTACCAATGAGATTTTAAATTTACCTTTGTGTGCATTGATGGTGTAGGACTTCCCATCCTTGATTAGTCAGTATTGGTTGGCTCTCTCTGTGAAGATTGTATCCCTCGTATACATGTGGGGACTTCCAAACACTACTTCACATACATCAAGGGGTACTACGTCCAATTCCACTTCATCAATAAAATCAACACTTACGACAAATTTAATCTTACACTTCTTCATAACCTTGATCTCGGCATCCTTGTTTACCCATCCTAATGGATATGGGCTAGGACAATCACAAACCTCCAATCCTAGCTTGTTGACCAGATCTGCTAATATAAGATTAGTTTGTGAGCCGAAATTGAACAAAGCATCTATCCTGGTCTTCTTGACCTAAAGCTTGATGTGGAAGAGTTTGGTCATCTCCTTATCTTCCTGGTGATGAAGACTACTAAGATTCACCTTCTTTTGCATTGATGTGCAGATAATCTTTTCATCCATATCGAAGTTGCTTTCAACCTAATTGTTCGAATCCGTGGCTAGAAGATTTGTTTTCTTTGCATCCTTCTTGTATTTCTTCAAGTTCAATGCAGGATTTAGTGTCCAACTTTTTTCCTCAATGTGCCCGTAAATATTGCCATGGTTACAACGGTTGCTAGGATCCTTGCATTGATGTGCAGTGGTTGTCCTCTTCTTATCCTTTCCCCCTTTCCACTTCTTCTCCCCCTCCTCGGAAGCTTCCTGGTGTTCTTTCTACTTGGAACCACTTGGTTTCCCTTTATTGTGGCCTATGTTTTCTAGATATTGTGGCCTATGTTTTCTAGATATTGTGTCTGTACACATGCCTCGTCCATTGTCCTTGGCTTGAAAAACATCACTTGCTTTCATAGATGGCTATGTAGACCCCCCAGATACTTGAGGAGTACTTCTGGGTTCTTGGGAGAGATACCCAACATGATGGCCATCTTTCTGAACTTGGTGGTGTACTCATGTACACTCTGCACTTGCTTTTGTCTAAAGTAGTGCCACCAAATCCATTGGTCCTCTACATACCCGATAGGGTAGAATTGGGACTTGATGAGGGTTCTGAAATCCTCCCACTTAGTTATTGGTGGATCACCCTCCAACCTAAGTGTCTTTGTGTGACTTTCCCACCAAGTTAAATCATGGCCCTCTACTTCAGTCTGGAAAATGATATCTTTTGTTCTTCATCTATATGGTGAACACTAAAATAAAATTCTAGTTGCTACAACCAATTATTTGGTTTTAATGCATCGATCTCACCTTGGTATGGTTTTATGCCCACTTTCACTTCCATCTTGAATAAAGGTTGTGGAGGGTTTATGGCACTAGAACTCGGATGCTCTTTCTTAGGTTCTTTTTGCGACTCCTTTATGGATCTTCATTATCTCTTGATTTCCTGTCTTATCCGATCTCTGAGTTCGAGCCTCCAATTTTTTCGAACGGTCTGAGCTTGCTTGCTAGAGCCACCATGAGGAGGGACAAAATATGAGATATGTCAGTGACTTACTCTTCCAGCCTCACAAATCTCTCCTCTGCTAGATCTTGAGGGTTGTTATGAACGGACTCATAGACCATGGCCACACGAAGACTCGTGTATGGTTTGCATTATATGTCTTCATGTGACCATTCTATAGAAGTAACTTACTTTCAACTTGATATTTATTCTTGTAGCACATCTATCTCCAACTATATTTCAGTAGTACCAATGATGATGTTGACAAACACTGAGTTGTATTTTGTACCAACCTAAAATGCATCTTCACCTGCATCTAATAAGAACCAAGAGGAATAAAAAGAGATCAAGGTGCAAACCCCTCGGTGCTTTAAAAATGGGTTAAGATTTCCCATAACAGTGCTTGTCCCTTTGTGGCAACTCCTTATCCTCCTCGTCCTTAGCAAGGTGATCATTTCAAGGTATGTAGCATAGAATATATTGCATATATTGTTTAATAAAACATGAATATTTCACTATCGCTGGTTAACAATTCGTAGGCTGCTCATAGTGCAATATAAATTATCTAGAAGTAAATTAGTTGAGTATTAGAAAATATTTGGTTTTGATTACAACATAATTAAAGTTTTATTATGAATCTGCTCTCATTGGGAGATTTATGAGTCGAGGAAAAATTGGGCAAGAGAATTTGGTTGAATTTCATCTGTAAGGTGACAATTTTCTGGAGTCAAATGCCCCCTTGTCCAGAAGAAATGTTTTAGAGTTAGCTCTAACTGATTCTTCCTATCTTCATCGCTCGCTTTACTGTGAAACATTAATAGATGTTAATATATTTTGAAGATAAAATATGACTTATTCGACTGGAATTTTTCTTGCACGTTCCCTGAATTTGAATTAAATAATATAGAAAAAGTCCCTGCATCTTCCCCTTACTGTACATAAAATATCTAATTTCTTGAGCAGAATGTCACATGATTTTATAGATATGATACAGATTCTTGGAAAATAGCTAGATATATCTACACTCTGAACAAAAGGCAACATGTTTCAATAGATATGATGCAGATGTAAAATCCTTGTAGAAAAGCTGGAAGTTGTACAGATCTATAATTCTTGAAGAAAAGCTAGCAGTGATCGGCTTGCTGCCCAAATGTCATCTTCTAGAACATGCTCTGCAGGAGAATGGCTTATTCCCCCAGTACATCGGACAAACAACATCCCGACCTGTTAATTTCTATGATTAGATACACAGGAGAGCTTATACCAAGAAAAAATGTTTACAAATTTTGTAGTCAAAAGGGATAAAGCAAACCTTCGTTAGATGTGACAATGCCATTGCATCATGTCCTGCTCCACTCATCAACAAAGGAACAACATTTGATGCCTTGCTTATCTGAAGCACAGCCAAGTTTTGGGTTGCAATCTTTGCAGCATTTTGTAAACGAAAAATCATATCTTTGTCGCATTCCACTGCACTTGCATCATGCTGGATTGCAATAGAAAGTGAGTCAGAAGTATGTTTAGGCCAATATTTAAACAGGGCTCACACCTAAGGAATTCATGCAACAATATTAACTTCAATATGGGTCTGTTTTTATTCCTTCATCTCTATTACTTCTGCAAGCTATTATATAGAAGACTAACCTTTCTTTCAATAGAGCATGAAATAGATCGCTGGTCACATATTTGAAATATTCTGTTGTTCAATTCAGAAATGATAACCTCACGAATAGTGTCCTCTTTTGCACGAACATCTACTGTAAACATCACCTGCAGGCACATGAACACAATCTAAAAAAATTGATGATCCCTCAATATTCCAGAAATCTTTTTTGGAAATTAAATTTATAATGCAACAATCACACAATGACATGGTTTTCATAAATTAGAAATCATTTCCATCAGTTTCGATAATATTACAAGGAGGAAACTCCTGTTCAAATTTTGTTGATTGTAATTGGAAATTTTGAATCATGATATAACTATCCTCCACAAATTCATGTAACACACTATCAATGCTTATGAGATCTTGCTAAGACACAATTAGAGATCAACATAATATAAGATAATTTTATTAATGTCCAATAAATAACCAAGAAAAGGTCAATGGGACTAAAGACTACAAATGGTAGCCAATATACAATTGGAGTGGCAAAAACACTCCTGGATGCACAAAATAAGAGATACAAATGAAAATAAAAGAGAGAGTAGTGGGATCTAGGCAAAGCATAAGAGGACCCTAAAATGCACAAGGCCCCAGCGCAACATTAGTGTCATAACTGGAGATAAAGATAGAGGTAGAAGGGGGAGAATGTTAATGTTTAAGCCATTATTATAGTTCTTTGCATTTCAATAGATAACAGCAACATAAGACAAGATCACTGAGAAATACACAATCACAAGACACAACATTTATCCTGGGAAACCCTCTAGGGGAAGAAAACCCAACAAAGCTTCCTTATTATAGATAGCCAATACAATGCCAAGAGATAACTCAAGCTAATACAGAAGATCCTCTCTCAAAGATGCACCACTCTCTCTCTCTTTTCTCCAATAGCAGCTCTGAAACGTGTCTCTCAATAAGCAAGTGAGGTGTGTCTAAGTGAGGCGCTAGCCTTCTTATTTATACTAATCTGGCACGTGTGAAGTGTCTCTTCACTGGCAGGGCCGACTTCTTAATCTGGGTGGTTATAACCACCTTTATTATATTCTGGGGCCTCTTTGATATTTTCTGGGGCTGACTTCTTCTTTTGCCTATTACAATTATATTATGACCAATCTGTAAAAGGGGATTTGGTCCTTTTACAATAGCCGACATGATCAATCCACAATGGGGATTGATCCAATGAATAATATATCAAATAAGAATAAGAATACACTTTGCAGTTACATTATTTCAACAGAGAAGAGGTTTCCCTGTCTCTGTCTACCATTGTGAAGGGACTGATGATAATAATAAGAATACACTTTGCAGTTACATTATTTCAACAGAGAAGAGGTTTCCATGTCTCTGTCTACCATTGTGAAGGGACTGATGCAAAGACTAATGATGTCATCCAGAGAATGCCAAGGGCTGAGGGGGCCTAGTTGTGCAACCTTGGAAGGAGATCTGGAGCCAAATGAACTCTCTCTCTCGACATCCAAGGCCAATGGAAAGAACCCCTAGGTGGAATTTTTGCTACCCGACTAGGCCCAATGGGCAGTTCTTTATGTACTTGTAGAGCAAGTCCTACTTTGAAAATTCCTAGAGGGGGGATGTCTATCAATCAAGTGGGAGAAAGTCCATTGTTGCATTCGCCAAGATGCGAAGAGTTAGATTGTTGCTCACTATGTCTAGTAGCAGAGATGGGCTGAAAGAAAGAGATGAGGAGCCTAATGGTGTTGGGTCTGGAGAAACCATGCAAAATATCTTGTTTGTGGATCATGGCCTCTCAGATGTATAAGTCTACGAATCTCCAGTCAGGTGTCGAAGGAAAGTCACAGGGGAGAACATCAAGCAATGGAACCTCCCCTGGATCTCATAATATATGAGACATTTGAAAACAAAGTACTCCTTAGGCTTGACCTCTTAGAGATGGAAAAGTTGGAAGACACTCTTAGACTATGGGATGTGATAGTTCATCTCAATCTTTTTGTAAGTGGTGGGAGAAAAAATCCATAATTGGTTAAGGTGTATCCCACCGTTGTGAACCTAGTGGTGTCAAATGTAATCAAGATGAACGATGAGACAATCTTGCACTTCCATGAAATGCTCATAATAAAGGGCCATCTTGGGGCTAAGCACCTAAGGGGAGGAGACCTAGGTACTTAGAATGTATATATGATAGATGCCATCCCCAACAACTCTATTGATCTCTCATTTAGTGGGGACGAGATGATCAAGGGTATCCAAGAACATTTGAAGGGATGTAGAAGATCTATGGAAATGTGTCAATGGACAGGCGAAAAGAAGTGGCCTTTGAGAATAAGTACACTCTACATACGGACAAGGAAAATTCCTTGTAAGAGCATAGAGTGAGATAGGGATATCAATCTCAACTAGAAGCGAAGTCCCTTAACATGCAAATCCTATAGAGGAAGAAAACGAGTATGAAAATGTGCACCAAGCATAAAGGATGAACCCCAAACTCAATTAGGACAATGGTATGTGGGAGCATCCATTTGCAATGGATATGTTGAAGCATGACAAATTGTACCCTCTCAAAACATGCCTAATCTACAAAGAATGGATACACTCCCCAAACCTCAACCCCATATAGAACTGTGAGTTTAATGATGGTGTCAAGGGTGCATTTTAGTAGGGATGTCCTGAAAATGGATAAGGAAACATTTGTGCTCGAGCACGGACAAGGAAGCAAACTCAAGTTTGTAAAGCAGGCCTCATGGAACCAAAGGCCTGTGAACTCGAGCCCCAAATATGTGTAGGAAATGCTCACCTCCACTTCTTCCTCATGGAAAAAGAAGTGAAATCCTAAGATTTCTTGGAGGTGTTGAAAATCATGATGTTTGTTTTGCTAAGGTTGACCACCATCTACTTAAAATCACGAATATTGGCAACAAAATCCAACTTTTCCCATAGGCTCTCAAGGGAGGAAGAAAAAAGGACCCATCATCCCACAAACAAGAATATGGCAATCAAAACATGGTGTTGGTTGCAACCATCATCATTTGCATGGGTGTTCTCCTTCAAAAATTTCTACATCTCATTATTGTAAGTCCCAAACAATGTGTGAGAAAGAAGGGAACCATGTTATACCCCAATGGTGCTCCTAATGAAGTCAAAGAATCCTTGTAGGGTGCGAAACCATCCTAACTATGTCTCATAGAGCCTCGAGATGGCCATAGTGATGGACTTAGAGAGACCAATGTCTCACAATATCTAGAATTGGGATGTCCTCGAGACTAAGTCAAAAGCCTTCTAGAAGTCAACAAAATAGTGGAAGACTTTGGGAGAGAATTACTTAGCCTCCTCAATAATGGTGCATGTGATCCACCATTTGGTAACTATTCTGGAACTTTGCTTGGCCTACAACCCTGAGATTGTTCCTTTCAAAATGTTATGATATCCACATATTCAAAACCATGGCATATAGTTTGGAAAAGGTGCACCCAATCATGATGGTCCTATAGTTGTTTGGCATTGAACTATTTTCTAATTTGCAAATCGGTTGGATGATGTGCTAAGATCATGATGAGGGAAAACCTGAGCAAACTACCTAGTTAAAGTGATCAGCAATGTGAAATGTAAGAGAAGCCAAACCATGCTTGAGGAATTCAGCCCAGAGGACCTCACCATTAGCTGCTCAACTCAAACTCAAGACCCAAATACCTCTGTTAATCTCTCCAATGGAAAAATGTTATGTACTAAATAAAATGTATCAAATATAAAGAAAAACTAAATAATATAATGATAATGATAATAATAATAATAATATAAAAATAATAATTCATTCCCCGAATGGGGTGTTAATGATGCAAGACATCATGCCCATCATACCACTAGATGGCAACATTGATAGCCACCCAATGGTAGAGGATGGCATGCATCTAATTTACCACATGGAAAAGGAAGTTTATGATGACTCCAAACAAGATTGTGACAAGGGAGATAGGCAACAGGAGTTGGAAGCACTCGACATAGACTAGTTATGCATACAAATAGGTGGTTGATGAGGAATGATGTTACTGGTATGGTTTAGAATGATGAATTGTCAAGGCATGACACAACATCCAGGATCGTGGGGGTTTATGGCTATTCGGTTCCAGACCAGCATCCTACTCCTGATGATCTCCACACGAAGGAAAGAACCAGAGGAAGGAGCTACATGCATTGGGGCAAACATGGATTATAGGGTACCAATTCTAGTTTATGAGGTTGAACACCTCAAGAAAGAAGCAAAGGAAGTAGAGATAGGGGAGAAACGCCAACAAAAGGAGAAGGGGAAGGGGGACAACCCAGCACAACCCCAAGCACAAAGGTAGGGGCAAGCCACCGACATGAAGGGCTCAACAGGAAGCCACCCTAGAAGGACCTGAACCAAAGGAAAAAATGCAGAAGCTCAATGCATAAGACAGGGTTTTGATGGTTGACACAAGGCCACCACAACTAAAAATATACACAGATTGGAAGAGAATGTTAGTGGAAATAGAGTTGCCACCAACTGATGATCTCCACACGAAGGAAAGAACCAGAGGAAGGAGCTACATGCATTGGGGCAAACATGGATTATAGGGTACCAATTCTAGTTTATGAGGTTGAACACCTCAAGAAAGAAGCAAAGGAAGTAGAGATAGGGTAGAAACGCCAACAAAAGGAGAAGGGGAAGGGGGACAACCCAGCACAACCCCAAGCACAAAGGTAGGGGCAAGCCACCGACATGAAGGGCTCAACAGGAAGCCACCCTAGAAAGACCTGAACCAAAGGAAAAAATGCAGAAGCTCAATGCATAAGACAGGGTTTTGATGGTTGACACAAGGCCACCACAACTAAAAATATACACAGATTGGAAGAGAATGTTAGTGGAAATAGAGTTGCCACCAACAACAAGCAGATAGACAAGGAATTGACTCACATCATCCCGAATACAGGGTTGTCGCAAAGAAAAACCACTAGGTACTCTTTTGACCCTGTACCTATACTAGCATACAAAGGAAATGATAGTCTGTCACATGGATTCATCTTCAAAGAAGAACAATCCCCTATTGCATAGTATCTAGGAAGAGATGCAACAACGCAATGACATATACTACTTGTTACTCAAAGCCATCCAAGGTTCAGAGCATGTTCTAGATGATGGTGAAGAAACTGTTAGATTTAGGGTAAAATTCAAAACAGCAGTCTCTTTTAAAAAATTCAAGTCTCTTTTAAAAAATTCAATGCTAAACAACTTAGATCTAAAACACAACCTGAGATAATAGCATATAGAAGGATAGATCTATGACAAACTGTAACAGGAAACTCAGATCATAACAGTAATAGAGAACCCTCTAATTATAACAGCAGAGATCTATAACATAGCAGATCTATAACAGTAGATCTATAACACAGCAGATCTATATTTTGATTCTGAAACAAACAGCAATGCAAAACCCTCTAAGTGTAACAGCAGATCTTATATAACTTAGTTCAATTAGTAAACAAGAAACATAACTTATAGATTCATGCAAAGTCTATTCTATAAAGCAAAGACTCAGATCTGAACTTTAGAAGAAACAGATAGGAAACATACCTGGTACCTACCTTACCTCTGAGGATAGCACATACCACAATTGGTGTAAATCCTTGTTGTTATGCTCAGACAAGGGTTCAGTTCCTTGATCAATAAATGATCTTTTTATGCCAAAGGTTGAAGGAACTTTCAAGCCACCAAGTTTAGGGTTACTGGAGCTAAAACATCTAGGACCCAAAACCCTTAAATAAAACCCCACAGCTGTATAGAATGCAGCACCCTCAGTAAGCAATATGAAGCGGCACCCTAAACAGTCATAGGTCACGGCTCCTCTCACAACAATGAGACGACAGCTTTCAAGGAGGCACTACAGCCACAGGTCACGGCTCCACACAGCAATTAGCAATGAGACGGCAGCCTACAAGGAGGCACTACAGTCACAGGTCACGGCTTCATACAGCAATAGGCAATGGGACGGCAGCCTACAAGGAGGCACTACAGCCACAAACAATCAGAACAGCAACAGTGATAGTCCACTGACCAAGGCCGCAACTCATAACAAGACAGCAATAGGTCTGCTCCTCAAGAAAGGCCGCACCACACTACAAAACTGCAACAAGGACTGAGGCGGCGAGCTCAAAGGTATCTCCACGCTATCACAAAGAGTGAGTGCATCAAATGTGAAGGAGGGGTGACTTTAAATAGTTAGGATAGGGCAACGTTAGGGCTAGTTTAGGTTACATCAATAAGTCACATGTTTAAATTATAAATTTAACCATGTGACATTTATCAATGTTTTAACTTTAGAATCATAACCCCCAATAAACCAATAAAAACCCAAAACAAGTAACCAAGGGTAAGGGTGGGTTTGCAAGGTGGCTTTACTCATTCCTTCAAATCATATGGTGAACCTATTACTTTATCATCACTGCATATGGGACTTATCCCTCTTGTGGTAATGTCCTTCCTCAGGGAAGATTATGTAGCATCAAGTACTTGATTAAAA
>CBVK0100603989.1:0-16399 GCA_900067695.1 Picea abies | reverse complement strand
TTATGGATTGACTTTGTCTCTCAAATCAACTTTTACTTATGAAACTTAAAATAAATAATAAATAAAATATATTTAAATCTCTTTCAGTAACATTAAAATTGAATCAAAGTAAAAGGAAGCCAAAAATAATTTTAGAAAACAAACAGTGCGTAAAAAAGGTAAAAACCAAAGAGAAATATTATTCTCGTTCCCCGTATTATTCTTGTTCAAATCCTCAGAGATATAATTTCAAAACCGTAGAGAAGTAGTATTCCTATTCAAAATCACAGAGGAATATTATTCCTCGTTCCAAACACCAGATAAATAATAATAATAAAAAATGAGAGAGAAATATTATTCCCATTCAAAACACCAGATAAATAATAATAATAAAAAAAGAGAGAGAAATATTATTCCCGTTCAAATTCGTAGAGATATAATTTCAAAACCATAGAGAAGTAGTATTCCCATTCAAAATCACGAAGAAATATTATTCTTGTTCAAACAAAACCATAGAGAAATAAATTGAAAACCCCGACGAAGTAGTATTCCCGTTCAAAATCACAGAAAAATATATATCTATATATCAATATATATAGATATGTATTGATTGTTTTATGGAAATAAAAAATTGAAAAATGTTGCTTGAACTTTATAAAGGTAAAATGTGTATAAAATTTAAAAACATCCAATTTTAGTGTTAGTGGACACTCCATCATCAATAATAAAATGCAACAATTATTTTAGACACATTCTTTGTAATTTCCTTGTTCATAGGGTTTGGGCATGTCAAGTTATACTACTTAACTAATCCTAAAAACACTTGAAATGATATTTATATAAATATATGTATTTATTAGTCTAAAAGATTCACTTAATTAATTAAAAACATTTGGAATGATATTTATATGAATACAAATATTTATTAGTTTTAGAGAATAACTTAATCCTTTAAAGACAATAAATACAATGTTGTTGAATTATAAATTTATATTAAATATTAAAATAAAAACTATATGTAAAATCATTTATAAATCAACTATATTATTTTCATTATTCATGTCAATCTTATATTAATTATAAGAACTAATCATATACCTTTTCTTTTTATTCTTATTTAACTAAATCTCATCTTTTTGAATTCCATATAGGATTTGAGATTTATAATTTAACCATTATATTCTTATTTTTATTAAACTCAATATTAAACGAAGTATAAATGAATTTTGTATTGAGAAAGGCATCCCATAGATTCGTTGACAACCAAGAGTTGTACAACTTATTTATGGCGAATAACATTGAAACCTCTACTCACGTTTAAGGGGTTTCCTTGGAATAGGACATTGCAATACCTTTTAAGAATAGTATGTACACTGTCGTCTAGGTCCGTAATACTCCGTGTTGTTTGTAAAACTAGTTTTTTATGTAAGTTAATTGAAAATTACACTATGGACTATTGTGCAAACGGATGGACATGATATGCATTTCTTGTTTCTTGCTGTGGAATGCTGTCAGCATTGTTGGGAAATGCGGACGTGTTACTAGTTGATATTCAATAAGTTGCTGTGGAATGCTGTCAGCATTGTTGGGAAATGCAGACGTGTTTAAACATTAAGAAGTGAATGAACATAAAGTGAATGCACATGATCTGTGATTTTGATTTCTTGTTGTGGAATATTGTGAGTATTGTTGGGAAATGACAACGGTTTATTAGTTGATTTTCAGCCAGAGTGACAGCATCTAAAAATCTAATTCCTGATTTTTTCGCTATGTGAAGGCTAAAGAATGGTTATGGCTATTTTCAAAATATTCATTTGATAAAAAGTTTTATATGTAAAGAATGGTTATGGCTATTTTCAAAATATTCATTTGAAAATTTAAAAAAGTTTTATATGCGAAGGTTACAGATTTTTTTGACACGATGTATATATATATATATTTATTTTAATTATTATCAATTTGAAAGGAACATTGATGACAAGTTTATTTACTTTGTAAAGAATTATGGACGTGGTTGATATATGTATTTTAATTGTTATCAAATTGAAAAGAACTTTCATGACAAGTTCATAGACTTTCTAAAATTATAGAATATCTTTTTCACGGTTTGCTGCCAATGCATTTAAGTGATGCATGACAAGTTTATAGACTTTGTAAAGGTATAGAATATCCTTTTCACGGTATGCTGCCAATGCATTTAAGTGATGCGTATATAACTTAATATTATCTTCCTAGAATTCACAAATAGATTTCTATGTTCTTTTTAACATTAAGAGGAGAAGGATAGCCCTGAATTCATTGTTTAAACCCAACAAAATACTTATAGATAATAATAATAATTTGTTTTCTTTGGCTAGAATGGCTGAATTCAAAGAGGTTAAGTTCTTGTTTAATGAAATGTTTAAATGTCTAAATTTGCATAGTTAGTATTAAGCCTAAAAGGGGATGATGTCAAGGACAAGACATAACATTCTCTAGAATAATTTTAGATATATGATAAAGAAGAAGATATATTAGGATTGAATGTTAGGAAAGAGATGCAATTGAATCTCAAAGGGATTGTAGTTCACCAACATGATATTGTTATCTATGTTTGCTATAGGTAGGATATTTAGAGGAGGATTCCTAACATAGAGCTCTATGAAATAAAGAGTGGTTCTTGAAGTTGCACTAGAGCCTATTGGAATTTCAAATACAATATTGAGTCCAAGGTTTGAGCCTCTTTGGTAAAGAAAATGAATTATTGGAATTGTTGATCCGAGTGGATATCGAAGACCACCCACCTATTCAACTCGCTCAAAGAACAATTTTTCATTTTGAAATATTTTCTATAGTTATTTGGGTTCTGAATTTCTAGGGCCATTTTGGGGCCCTAGAAGATGTTTTTTTTGTACTTTTCGAGGCCTAGGCAATAGCTAAAGGATCTATTTGGACCCGATTAGAATGTACTCTTCTCGGCTAGACCTTTCTGACAAACTATAAAGAACCCCAAATGAAGATCGTATGCAAAAGTTACACCCTCATGAAGTTGGTGTATCAACTACCCCCATCGGGGCCCACAAACCTTTTGGAGTTTCGTCTCCCAAGGTTAGCATTTTGGATGTTTAGGGTTTTACTCATCTATGTATTTTTATAAAAATGTATTTGGAGTCTCATTGTACTCATTTTCTTGTGGATGAGCATAGCCGTCACATCTCTTCTTAGACATCAACGACCACCATTCGAGAAAGTTTGTTTCATTCAAGATTTTTACAGTTTAAGCATGTTCTCTTTATTAATAGAAGTCAATTTTTACTATATCTTTGTGTGTTTCTTTGATATATATCTGATCCAGATTTATGAGCGGAACAAAATAAATAACATAGAGATACAAAGAGAAAAAAACATATATACAGTGAACAATAACTTCTATTGAATAAATAAAATAGGCTAAAACTCTAAAACTACAGAACTGAAAATAGCTTGCTTGAATGGTGGTAGTTATCTCTGAGAAGAAATGTGGCTGCTATGCACATCTATCTGAGAAGAATGGTTACAATGAGGCTCCAGAGGCATTTTTAACATTACTCATGAATTACTAAACCCTAGACATCAAAAAACCTAACCCTAGGAGATGAAACACCAAAAGTTATGTGGACCTCGATGGATAAGTTGGTACCTCAACTTCTCGGGGTCGTAACTTTTGCATATGGCCTCTGTTTTAGGTGTGTGATAGCCCGTTGGAAAGGTATTTTCAAGAACTACACATTCTGACATCAAAATATGAGTATGTCTATAGTTTGACTATGGCAAGCCAAAAAAACATTATCCAAAGCCCCAAAACAACTTTGGAAGTACAAAAAGATGTATTAACATGAGAAATTCCAAAATAAATCATTTGGAATAGGTGGGAGTCCCCCAATATCCACCTAGATGTTGTGTAGGGATTTAGGATAGCCCTAGAAGTGAAAAACCCACAATTACAAAGAAATTTCATCATTACAGAGAAACTTGTTGAACTAAAAACTATCAAAAGGAGCCAGCTAGAATAGGTAGGTGGCCACCAGTATCCAACTCGATCATTCCTCCGACCTTATGAAGAAATGGTCTCCATTGCGTTGAGTTCCCCCATCAAGTGAGGAAATTTCTGTTGAATTTGTCTGTGGGTGAGCCATTTTCCTTGATGCAAGAGGTGCCCTACCTTGACAACCCGATAAAGTTGGATCCTCTGCTGGCGAGTGTCATTGACTTGTGTGTCCACTATCTGATCAGTGGATTCATGTTCCATGCAATCAGGGTTGACCTGTGTTGGTGTCAATTGTTGTGCAATCTCTGAAGTGTCCAATAATGGTGGAAAATATGGCTGGAGGAGGTCCACATTGAACACTAGGTGAAAACCAATGAAGGGGGGAGGGTTGAGATCAAAAGAATTATCACCCACAACCTTGGTGATAGTGTAAGGCCCATAAAAAAGTGGGAGGAGCTTCTGATAGGGCTCTATAAGGCGTTCTTTATGAAAATGTACCCAGAACTTGTCTCCCACCTGAAACTTGTGTGGTACTTGGTGTTGATCATGGTATTGCTTGTATTTTGCATTGTATTTCTGCAAAATCTCATGGACCTCTTGGTGTATCTGTTGAATCCACTCAATGAATATGTTGGCTCTGTCAGCCTCAGAATGAACATGGGAAGATTTTGTTTGTGGGGTTGCAAGAGGTAGTGCAACATCAATGGGACCCAAGGGTTGGAATCTCATCCCCATCTGAAATGGGCTATGGCCGGTGGATCCATGGAGAGCCCTGTTATAGGTGTGTTGAACATAGGGAATACTCTCATCCCATGTACGTGGATGCTTAGAGTTATACATGTGCATGGTGTGCACAATCATTTGATTGACCACCTCTGTTTGGCCATCGGTTTGAGGGTGGAAGGTAGTAGATTTAATGAGCTTGGTGTCTAAGAGTGACCATAGGCTTTATCAAAATGTGCTGAGGAACTTGTTGTCCCGATTGTAGATGACGTTCTATAGTATTCAAAAATGGATCCACACTCATTACAATAAGAGATTGGAAGTATCTTCCATTTTGATGCTCTTGTTGCAAGCTATGAGAATGACCATCTTTGAAAACTGATCAACCACCACAAATACACAATCATTGTCTTGCTTGGTGGATGAAAGGCCAAACATGTTTTCCATCAAGATGGATTCCCAATGTCTCTTGGGAGTAGGAAGAGGGGTGTATAAGCCTTGCTTCTTGATGGATGGCTTGGAAATGGCACAGGAAGTGCAAGATATGATATACTTATTGACGACACGTCAAAGTTTTGGCCAATAATTTTTTTTCTACAGAATGGCCACAAATGTTTCTACGCCAAAATGTCCCTCCATCCGACTGTAGTGAGCCTCCAAAATATGCTTTGCAAGTTCTCTTGTAAGAACACAGAGGTGGCCCAGATGGCATAACATTATATCCTAAATGTAAAATCTAGTGACATTCACGCATGTACCCAAGAGTTGATAGGTGGTGGAAAATTCAGGATCTTGTTGATAAATTTGGGGCCACTCAAATGCCTCATGCCCACAGGAATGGAGCACAGTGGTGAGTGCAACCACGGGAGGTCGACTGAGGCAGTCAGTGACACGCAACCACGGGAGGTCGACTGAGGCAGTCAGTGACACGATTTGTTCTCCTTGTTTTTTGCTTCATGTTGAGATGGAACTGTTGTAGGTATGTGGACCACTTCTAATGGCGGTTTTTCTGCAACTTCCCATGTTTGTATGAACTATAGAGGCTTGTGATCAGTGTGGATGACGTTATGCTTGAATAATGGAATACATTTCCTTGTCATGGGTGGGGTATTTTCGGATAGTATCTGAGATTGTCTCACTATGGTATGCTACTAAATGACTATGCTAAGTGAGAACTATGCCTACAACATAGTTGGATGCATCAGTCTCAATATTGAATGGTTGTTGAAGATTGGGTAAGGAGAGTACTGGAGCTTAGGACAAGTGATGCTTTAGATCATCAAGTGCTTGTTGTTGTGCCTTCCCCCATGTGAAATTTTCCTTTCCACGTCCCTTGGTCACTTGGTTGAGGGCTCATTCAATATGGGAGAATTTTAACATGAACCGTCGATAGAAGTTGCCAAGTCCCAAGAAACTTCGAAGCTCGGTTAGTGTTGTTGGGGCTAGCCAGTCACGGATGACTTGGATCTTAGTTGGATCCACATGTACCTCATGTTTATCAACAATGTATCCCAAGTATTGGAACCTGTTCATGCTAAATGATCATTTTTCCAAGTTGGCATATACTTTGTGTTTCCTCAGAGTGGTCAAAACCTATTGAATATTTTGCATGTGCTCCTCCCAAGTTCTGCTGAAGATGAGGATGTCATCCAGATATACCACCATAAAAGAGTTGGTGAAGGGTCTCAATACGTCATCCATCAACCTCATGAAATTTTTTGGTGCATTTGTTAGGACAAAGGGCATGACCAACCATTCAAAAAGCCCTTCTTTAGATTTGAAACATGTGTTGCACACATCAGTTGGTTCGATGGGAACCTGGTGGTAGCCATACTTTACATCAATATTGTTGAAGAACTTTGCCCCCTTGAGTTGGTCAAGAAGGTCATCAATTTGAGCAATTGGGTACCAGTTCCTGACTATGATTTTGTTTAATTGTCTGTAATCAATGCAGAGTCGCTAGATCTCATCTTTCTTATGCACTAGTACAATCAGGCTTCCGCAAGGGGAGGATCTGGGTCCGACATGCCCCTTTTGAAGTAGATCTTAGATCTGATTCTTGATTACATTATTTTCCATAAACTAGCAATGATAAATTGGTCCATTATGCAAATTTGCACTAGAGGTTAGATCGATTGGATGCTTGACTTGGTAGTGCATCGGTACCCCGATGGGTGAGGAGAATATGTCTTTGTACTCTTCCATGATTTCCTCCACTTTCTTCTGCTACAAAGAGAGCCTTTGTGTAGAGGTCATGGATGTGGCGGTGACCTTCTCCTTACTGTGAGAATAGATCACAAAGAAGATGAACTTCCTGATCTGTGAAATGAACTTACTGCATTGCTTGATAGAGATTAAATAAATAGCAGTAGATAAAGCTACCTTTGGTATCTTGTACAATTGTCTACCCAAAGTAATAATAACACTGCAGGGTCTAGACTCATTCACAACATGTTGCTTCCACAAATATGGTTGTCTTAAAAGAACATCAAAAAAGTCAAGGGGATAAATATCACACAATACCTCATCTTTGAAGTGTTTGATGTTGTAGGGCATATGACATTGTTGGTGGATGCAGAGATCTCTTCCTTGGCAAAGCCAACCAATGATGTAGGGTTGTGGGTGCAGTGTCATCGACAGGTCCAACAACTTGATGACCTCTACTAAGATTAGGTTCTTCTAACTACCGCTATAGACAATGAAATGAAGCGAAGCCCCCTTTGCCCACATTTTTTAGTGAAATAGGTGTTCCCTTTCCTATGGTTCTTTTTGTTTGCTTGGTTGGACTTTGGTGGTAGCGACAATGTCGTTGGGTTCAACATCGATAATCTGCTTCTCTCCTTCTGAATTTGATTCAGAGTCAGAATCTGCCTCTCACTCGAAATATTTCAGCTCGACCACCAGTGAATTCTTGGAGCGACATTCTTCGGTGTTGTGCCAAGGCCTTTTATGGTATTCACACCACTTTCTCGTTTCTTTCTTCGACTTCTCATTACCCTTCTTGTGTTGAGGCTTGGACTGGTTGTCATGAGTGTGGCCATCTTTTCTCTGTCCCTTGTTTTGTGGGTTGGGGCCGCGTTTTTCCTGCGTGAGGAGTTTGCAGATCCAAACTCTCGCCTCTTTTTCTTAAATTTATGCTTGATCTTGACAACATATCTATAAGCTATACCCATTGATGCGATGTCCAAAAACTCCATTTCTGTTTGAATGTATCTATGCAGACAACTGTGGTATTTTAGCACCAGATGTCGTTCAGAGTCTTTGATACTCAATTTGGTGCATAGGGTATCGAAAATATTGATGAAATCTGGTACTAGTCCCTTTCGTGATGCAAGGTGGTTCATCTTGTGTACTGGTCCTCGTAGCTTCCAACAGGGTAGTACTATTCTTTAATGGCATCCCTCAATGAATCACTTATGGGGGTGACCACAAATATTGCAATTTCCTCTATGGCCCTTTTCTCAGAGTAATTATCCCACGAGTCCTTAACATGTGGGATGACCTTGAAGAGTGACAAAGAAATATTTTCCCTATCTAAAAAATTGTGGACCAAAAAATACCCTTCAAGCATATTCAACCATTTCTCTATAGCATGAGCATCTATTAATCCTTCAAATAATGAAATATCAAGAAAATAATGTTTTTTAGTGTAAATAATAGAATATAAAAATTTACTTGTACTCTTGGGAAGATCGAAATTTATCTAGGAGCCCTTTCAATGTAGTATTGATTCTAAATATGGAATGGAGAGATAAAGAAAAAGTGTTACATAAGTAGTATATATAGGAAATAAGTTTATCATGAGATACTAAAATTTGATTCAAGGATGACATTCAGACCTACCATTCTCCCAAGGTAAGGAGAAAGCATAAGGGTTTTAGAGTCTTTTTACGCGTTGGAAAGTCGTAATACGATATTACGGCTATGATGGAAAGAGCAATAAACCCATGAGCATGATTGTGAAATTCTCGTAAAGAATGAAATCATTTTGTACCATATGTGACGAGTACCCACTGATAAGTGTGAAAGTACAAAAACCATATTCACCTGCACCAAAAGCATTCGGCTCTTAACGTTAATATATGTCTGATTTGGCCGCCTTTTTGCAACTACTCAATATAGGTCAAAGTTTTATACTAAGCAATCGTGTGCATGGATCTAAGACCCTTTTCCAACGGTCAGACGTTAAAAAATGTTTGAATGTAGTCATGACTCAAATTTCAGTTTTAATAAACTGAATGTTGAATCCTCCAAATACAGTTTGTTTTCATAAATTGAAAGCTATATCCGATGTGAAATTGTAAACTGTCAGTTAGGATGGAGTGATTTGCATTGCTCCTTGATGTCAGGGATTGAGGGACTTCTCACAGGAAGTATCCATTGAGTTTCTCCGTCCCAACAACTATTGGGGATGGTGATGGGTCTGTATCGATTTCTTGTGGCAAGATATGTTAGTATCGATTTCTTGAGGTTAACACCTGGAATTGATACCTTGATCCATGTATTGATTTCTTAATGCTGGGATTGTCAGATAATGTGAATTTTCACAACTTAGTTTCCACGCATTTCTAAAAAATTATCAGTGAGGTAAAAGTTATGTTTTTGACAAAATTGTTTTTTCTAAATCTGATTGTAATTTGATGGATCTATGTCATTTTCATATTTTAAATTCCATACTTAAATTAAAGAATTTGATTAAAATTTTAAGTCCAAACCAATGGATAAAGTTAAAAACCCTATATTTAGGTCAATGTTTCGAACAAATTGTATAACTTTACTCCGTTGTTATCATCTCTTTATTGCTGTGTAATTATTTTTAATTGAAATGACAGAATTCTTATTAACTCTTTTTATTAGTTAATTATATATTTTTATTATTTTAAATAAAATTAAACGGTTAGATATAAAAACTATTTTTTGTTTCACTAATGTTTTTTTTTCTTTATTGGTTAATACGATTTGAAAATGACAAGTTACACCACTTAGCTAAACTTAACAACTTTTAACGTCTTTTAACATTATCTTTATATGAATATATATATTTATTAGTTTAAAAAACAAATTAATCTACTGAAAATAATGAAAATTGATATTAAAAATTGATATTATTTTCATTTTATTCTTATTTAAGTCAATTTTATTAATTGAAACATCTCATGCATTATCTTAAATTTATAAAGCAATCATTGTATTCTTATTCAAATCAACTTCATATTATCAATGCATCAAAATAATTTCATAATAATAAGGGCATGCTATAGATTTGTTAGAGAAATATGGAGTTATAAAAGTGAAAAGTAATGAGTTCCAAGAAGAGGTCATGTTCATATACAATGTTATAGCCTTAAAATATAAGAAAGTATAACTCAAAATATAATAGACAATATACATAATGATTGATAGAATAATCTATAACCATATTTATGTATAACTTTAAGCATAATTAATTCTTATAAGATAAAAAAGATATAGTTAAGTTTGATCATGTAAATAATTTTTAGATCTCTAGATTTTTTTTATGTTAACCTACACATTAGTTGACCTAGTCAAAACTACCTTTAATATGTTATTTATTTTTAAATTAATTTATGTTGTACATAAAATTTCAAAAATTATTCATAAAATTTGTGAAATTTTTTATTTTGATTTAGTTTTGATCATATTTATTTTATTTTTAAATTACAATTATATTTTTATTGGTTTATAAAAACTTATGTGACAACCTTTTTCATTTAATGTTCTTGTTTCATTGATGTGCAAACATTTATGACAAGGCCGAGTCATATGTGGCTCCATTGCAAGAAATTAAGAGTGTACTTAGATTAAGAATATTACATCTTGGGGATTGGAAAGTTTGTAATTTTAGACTAGTTTCCTTGATGATAAGAAGGCCCTGATAATATCTTATAGGGATCTAAAATTAGCTACAGTCTTGGGATGTGTTCCATAGTTGAATATGCTTATGATACCTTTGTTTATCAATCTCAACAATCTTAATTTGGAGCTAGGTGAAGAGATGCTAGGCATGGAACTTAATTATATGGAAGGGATGTTGAATGCACTCAAATTGTTTCGACCTACCATAGTTAGCCTAGTGCATTGTGTAATACCATGAATTTGAGTCCCCATAATTATTGATGTATTTAGTTTATTTGTTGAAAGGTCGGAGTGCCTAAACAATGGAAAGAGGCTAGACTGCCTAGGAAATGTAAGACATTGATCACTATTAATAATAAAATTCATCGTTGGATGCTAGACGAACAAGGACAAGAGTTATATGGGGATATTATTCCATGAGAGAGGGGGGGGAGCTAAGCGGGCTAAGCCTTTACATTTTGAAATTATTTTATTTTACTCACCTTGGAATTTTGGAGAGAAAGAGCGGGTTACATTATTTTATTTTACTCACCTTGGAATTTTGGAGAGAAAGAGCGGGTTACATGAGCTTCTTGGGGGAATCCCACATTATTCTTTTGACATTTAACCCCTATTCTTGATTTTCTTGGGCGTTGGCCATTTCATTCTGAACCAAAATTTGTTTTTGGAGTTTTTCCTCTCTAATTCACTATGCTTCTCATTCTTGGCTATGGACGCGGAAAGGAAAATGAATTGTTTAAGTCCAACAACCATGGTTGGATGGATGTAATTAATTTATGGTCATTCTAGGAAGGAATGAATGCCTTTGGGAATGAGAATAGTGGGAGTTGAGATAAAGTTTTCCACGACTGAGAATCCTGAGATTTTACAGCATTGATATTTTCTTATCAAGGCATTGGATCCCTCGATAGAGGTGGGAAACATGAGGGACTCCATGGAAGGGAAAGGGGTTAACTTTCTTTGGGTGGTATAGACTAAGGGGAAAGAGAGAGTTGGTAAACTAGATTTGTTGTGTGTGAGAAATCTATGAGAGATTGAATGCCAACTATTTTAGAAGTTGAGTGATAACCTGAAATTTGTCCTTGTTGATTCATAGCCCTTGCTCAGGGGTGAGCTACTGTTGAGACTTGGAACAACAATGTCTAAGGTTGGGTGGAATTTCCTTGGTCTGCAACCAGTTGGTGATTGGTTTTGATAAAGATAGGTTCTCTCTTTCATGGTTATATCTACTTGTATATTTATTTCCACTCTATATTATTATTATTATTATCTTTGAGATATGATTTGCGTAGACCATTCTTGCTTGTTGGTTATTGTTGTGCATGGAATGTTAATATTACAGTTCATAGTTAGCAAGAATCTTGATGAATGGATGTGCTGGTATTGTATTTCTTTCTTTCTCCATTATTAATTAATTGGTATGAAAATTTTGAATCAGCCCAAGAGGGAGAATTTTAGAGGTACCCAAGTAGTGGAACTAGTTTGGATTAGAGAATTAAGATAATTGTCTTGGGTTTTTTGATTTGTGTGTGTCACGGATTGGTATCAGATTCGTAGGTTGTAGTGCTAGGTCGTTGAAGTGGCCCATTATATAAGATATTAAAGTTATGGAAGTAAACTTAATTAATAAAATTGGACAACGATGGAGGGAGGGTTCTTGTGATTTTAACTCTACTCTTAAACACTATAAATTATACTCAGGTGATTCCTCACAACCCTAGTTTTCCATCGAGCTCTATCTTGTTCAATTTTTTCATTGGAATCGACAGACCTTCCTGCCCAAATTTTCAAAGCACAAATATCATCGATTTAACCTCCCTATGAATTTCCACTACTGATCTTCGGGGGGGTGTTAAATCCTTTATCCCACATGCATGGGGAGTTTATAAGTGAATGATTTTTAAGAAAAAATGAACGGTTAGTTATTTGTGTGCGAAGAAGACTCATGAAACCTTATAGAGCCATGCATATTGTAAACTTTTGGCCCATTGTGTCGAACAAACATCAAATCTCCCTATTGGATAAAAGTTACCCAAACCACAGAGTGGGATGGTACCATGGTGCCTCGATGTGCCAGTGGTCGAGTGGTCAGGTTGGAGCATACCAGATTCAACACATCATTTAGATGGAGGTCGATTGTGGGGCTCAGTGTTTTAGTGCCCCAGTGGACTTATGTCTGAGTAGTTTAGATACAAGTGTGTGTAGGTTCCTCGGTGGATCACTGGATTGGTTTCCCAGTAGCCACGAGTCGTGCTAGGTGGTAAGTCACACGAGGTTTATGTTCCCAAGGTACCATCAAAGTCCATGTATCAGGAACTTGAGCCATTGTGTAGCATTAAATGGGTTTCATAGGGCTCGATGGTCAAACCAGACCAGTGTAAGATCACTCCCCTATTGAATGGAAGTTATGCCAAAGCGTGGTTTGTCGGTGGATCAGTACCCCAGATATCAGAGAGTGGGAGATTTCAAGTGGTGCGGTGTTGTTTTGTGCAGATCCGAATGCCTGATAATCTTGTGCCCCAATACCCCAATGGGTGAATGGCCCAGTGGTTGGATCGAACAAGAGTTGATAGGGGAAGTGAGACAGAGTTTACATGGAGCGCCCAGTGGGTCCATGGGCTAGTGTATCAAAGAGAGAATTTGCAAGCTTGTTTCAATGTGGATAACCTAAGTCCCTAGTGGGTGGATGCCCCGATAGCTAAAACCACATCAACGCCACATCACTACCATATCATCAATTCCACGTAGGCAAGTATTGTCTATTAATGTCAAATATATATATATATATACACACACACATTAAGTCTTGAAAAGGGGGTGAAAAATGACAAAGTTACGGTTTCCAGATTGTTGTAGTTTTAAAATGTAGCATCTGATTGAAAATATGAGAGTTGTTATGAATTCATTGTCATTACTATTATCTACGTATCATACATAATTATCTCTAATTCCTAACATATTTTTCTCTGATGTCGGAAGAAGTTGGCCATTCAATAAAATTGCACCAATAGAAAAGTGCACAAATGGGGTGAAGGTGGATTTTTCAAGAATTCATAACTTTCAACTCAGAGATCGGGTTGAGGCACATGAATAGCAATTGGAAATATAATTTAGAGGAGGATAAATTGGAACCATTAGATTTTTGAGAACTAGGATGCAATTCTTCATGAATTCAGGAGTAGATTTTGGAGAACTACGATACAATTCTTCGTGAATTGAATAGAAAAAGGACATGTAGCATTAATTTAATTTTTTTACAATATGCATAATTCTAACAAAAATGGTTTCTTACACATTTTGCATAATTAAGAGATATAGAAATATCTGTTGAAGATAAGCATGCAATTTTTGGAAATTGAGAAAGGAGAAGGAGCGTTCAACCATGAGAATGCAAACAATGACCAAAATATCAGTGTTGGTAATGCAGAGACAGAATCCAATGGGAACTAGAACATAGGGGAACAAGAAACATTATGAGATACTATGAGAAGATTCAAGACATAAGTTCAAAGTTCAAAAGAAGACAAGAATAAGCTAATGAGAGAAGAAAATCAAATAAATGCTCAAGTGATGCAAAGCTTAAATAGGTTGCATAGGTAGGGAAGGAATGGATCAGGATCAAGGTAAGAGGAAGATGAATGAGATCATGAAATAAGATATACTTAATGAAGAACTAGTCATTCAATAAGTATTGGAAGAATTCATGGACATCACTCACATCCTTCTTCAACAAGGAAATTGTATGCATATGAAGATTATATAAGAAGTCCAAAGTGTCTCATGTTAGGAATGAAAGAAGAAGAAATGAATTCGATATTTTGCATGGATATTTGAAGAATCCTAAGCCACCTTCCTTTGATGGTGAAAGATCAAGGGAAGATGATGAAAAATATTGGTTTCTTGGCATAAGAAAGTATTCTCAGTTGCACAACTACTCATCTAACTTAGAAGCCGAAATTATCACCTACCATTGGCATCAAAATTTTTCCATGTGGTAGGATTAGTTAAACAATTTTGAGCAAATTGATGAGAATACGATGACTTGGAAGAAAATCAAAAGAAATTTTCAGAAGGAGTACCTTTAGAGAACTTGTATGATAAGAAGATGTAAGAGATATTTGAACTCAGGTTGGGAAGAATGACCATGATAGAATATAAAAACCAGTTCTTGGGATTGTTGAAGTATGTGGGGTTTATCAAATATGAGAAGATGAATATACATAGGTTCTTGAGTGTACTGCCATCATTTTATAAAGAAAAGACTCTATATGATGAACCTATAACTTTGAAAAAGACCATCATGAAGGATAAGTACCTATATGAACAAGGAAAGGGTGGAGAATATTTGCATAAATATTGGAAGGATAAGAAGAAAGATAAATTTTATCATAGGAGGAAAGGATTCAAACCTCCTTTCAACAGAAACAATCCTAATAAAAATCAACAAGAGCAGTCTGCTAAAAATTAATCTAGAGGGAAAACTCCTTGTGAAAAAGGGGAAGACCACCAATCAAATGTACAAGGATTTACGTCACTAAGAATACAAAATGAATACCATGCACAACATCCAAGAAGCCTCTATAGTATAAGACATGGGTAGAAGTATTCCAAGAATATATGCAACCTTAGAAGATCAACAAGTAGAATATAAATCCCATATGATCAAAGTGGAAGGTAAAATAATCAATAATTTTGTTGATATTTTTATTGATTTAGGAGGAATACATTTTTACATTGATCCTAAAATAGTGGATAGATTACACTTGGATACGAGTAAGATTGAAAATCAAGTTTGGTTCAACTATCCATGGGAACCGAAAGAAGGATCGATAAGACTATTAGAGGTTGTCCAATAAATATGAATGGAGTAAGTACAAATGTTGATATGAATATTATCCCACTAGGTTCTTACGATATCCTAATTGGAATGGATTGGTTGGAAAAACATCACGTTGTCCTAGATTGTCATCGTAAGAAATTTACATGTCTTGATGAAGAAGGAAAACAAAGCATTGTGAATGGAATACCAAGACCCATTTCTATAATGGATATTTCAGCCTTACAATAGAAGATATGTTTTAGGAAGGAATCTCAATTGTATGAAGCTCATGTGGAGGAACCAAAAAAGACAAAAGGGCCAATCCTTGACGATTTTTTAGTATTGCAAGAGTTTGAAGATGTATTCTAAGAAATACCAGGATTACCACCATAGAGGGACATATAATTCTCTATTGATTTATGGTGCATCCCCCTGCTATAGTGGGAAAAACCCCCTATGGACTACACTAGGGTTCAACATGTAGGAAGATCTAATTGTCTAAAGTCTCCTACTTTTTAACAACTACCTCGACGATACCCCACATTCATGCATAAAACACAAAGATAAAAGGATATGGTAACTCTACCTTAAACTCTGCATCTGGTGTTGATCCTTTTGCGTTCGTTTGTTCCTCGACTACAAGACTCCTCCCAAGGCCAACCTGCATTCATAAACAGACAAACATAGAACTATGAACATGCATATTATATATGAATTAGTGGGTTAGATATCATAATAAAAAATTAATCAAACATAAATATTGAACACATCATATGGCAGGACAGAAAAAATACTTCTGTTTATTAATCTCACAAAGTCACTTACAATGAGATCGATGACTGCTCCTTGAACCTGGTTCGGGCTCCTCTTCACCAAGATCCAACTACTTCCACATATCCTTCTCCTCTCACAATTGTCTCTAGGGAAATGACATAGGCTTATGAGTGAGGAAAAAGGAAAGAATAGGGAATTCTGGCTCAAAACTCACAATGTGG
>CBVK0100603988.1:0-16401 GCA_900067695.1 Picea abies | reverse complement strand
CGAGATCGGTCTCGGCATTCCTGCTGAACCGCTCTTCCGATCTCACTAATTAATATCTTGTGAATATTTGAATTGTTATTGCATGGGCGTATTTGTTATGAATGTTGATGGATTATTCTATTGAATGTGACAACATTATATATTATCACCATATTCTTTCATTTCTTGGTTGTTGAGGACTAGTTGCAGGTATATTGCTTTGGGTCAAGTACTCAACAGTGAACTTCATCAAACGTCTAGACGAGGTAGGCCTTTTATCTTGCCTTACTAACATATTTGTTTATATAGCATACTTGAGATTAGAGTTTATTTCTGTAGTTTGTGGTTTACCCCTAGACATAGAGAGATTTTCCTCATAACAGAATTGGCGACCATACTGGGGATAAAATCTTCTTTTTCAAGGTTGGGAGTGTTTTTCTCCTTAGATTGCTCTTGTTTATATTGAGTTTCTTGTCGTATGATTGCTTGAAAACCTCTGTTCACTTTGAGTTTGAGTTTCTTGGCCTTCTTCTTAGCCTGGTTGTGTTTTGACACATATATGTACATACGCGTGTTGTCCTTCTGCAAGATGCGTATATATGTTCTTTTACCTTGAACAATCGCGCACATCACCCTTTGTTGCTTGGTTGCTGGGTAGGTTTTGATGATTGTTGAGTCTTCTTGGATCTCTGTTATGACTATTAAGTGTCTATGGAATGTCAGGAAACCTTTCTTTGGTTCAATTTTTTGGGCGGTGCCTTTCTCATCATCCTTTTCATTTGATTTTCCTTGCATCTTGGGCTGGGTGTTTTTCTCCTTGATATCCTACTTGGTTTGTCTCTGTTTGCATATAGTATATTTTTTATATCAAGTTGTTGTTCAGTGCTTTCATTTTCATTCTCTTATATTGAAAATACAAAAATATTAGGTATTTTACATTGATGGCATTTGATTTTTAGGTCCTTATAATTAATCTTAGTACATGTAAAGAAATATTGAATTTTATTTAGAATTGCATAATTGAATTGAGAATTGCATTTTGAAAAGCATGTCATTTATTGAAAATTGAAGTTAGGAATTTGCATGGTGATCTGTATCTGATGGTGATCTTGTTTATGGCTCTTGAGTCTGTGCACATTCTCCATCCTCCATATTTTTTTGGACTCAACACAGTTGGTACTGCGCATGGACTCAAGCTTTCTCTGACCAATCCCTTGTCCATCAAATCCTGGACTTGTCTTTTTATCTCCTCATTCTCTTGAGGTGTCAATATGTACGTTTTTTTTTTTCGAAAAACTTGCTTCTGGTATTAAATGAATATTATGGTTGATACTCCTGATAGGTGGCAATGAATTAAGAAACTCATTCACTACTATGTCAGCAAAATTCTCTAACAACTCCTGAAAATTTTCAGGCAAATCATCCATAGAAGTACTTGTAAGGATAACTCTCAGTTTCTTCACCACATCAAACTACATCTCATGTTACTTCTTTACTTCACTCAGGAGTTTCTTCCCACTCATGAGAAGTATACTTGTGTTGGATTCTTCCTTCACTTTCTTATCCTCTATTGGCAGTAACATGTGTTTCCTACCATTCTTCTGCAAAGTATAAGTATTTTTCCTCCCATCATGAATGACATTCTTGTCAACTTCCATGTTCTCCCCAAAAAAACATGACATATATCCATGGCAATCACATCACACAAAATCTCATCTCTATATCGTCCTATCTTAAATTCAACTAGACATTGTTTAGTTATCATTAGCTGGTGTCCTTTTTGCAACCATGAGACTCTATATGGACTCAGATGTGCAATTGTCTCCAGATCCAATTCCTCCACCATCTCTGTGGATACTAAGTTATCAGTGGTCCCACTATCAATTATCACCTTGCATGCTCTATATTTAGTCTTGCAAGCAGTTCTAAACAAAATGTTACTCTGCACTGGCTTTCCAACCTCTGGTTTTGGTTTCAAGAGAACCTTCTTCATCATTGAATATTTTCCATCTTCTGCACCTTCTGCTTCAACATTTTGTTTCTATGCTTACGAAATGTGAGCTTCACCTCCTTCTTTATTTCTCTCAGGGCATTCCCAAGACATGTGTCCTGTATTTCCACAGGCATGACACTTCACTTCTCCTCTGTCTCTTCCTCTTCCTCGAGGAAAATAATTTCTTCCATCACTTTGTCTCCCTCGAGAACTTCCTCCTCTTTCTGAGTGACTATGTGGTTTTTTAGTCTCACCCTTGGGCTTTTGTGCCTTGTCATGGGAAATTCCTTTACCTTTGTGTGGATTCTTGCCTATGCTTCACTGACTTTTCTTCCTGGCCAACTTCTCTTCTTCTTTCAGAGAAATATGATAAGCCTCCTCCACTTTATTTATTGTCATCATGTTGATTTCATCCTAGATTTCCTATCTCATGCCATTGATATACCTGGCAACCGTTTCTTCATATCTCTCTCTCTATCCAGCCCTGATGTTCAACCTATAAAACTCCTATGTGTACTCTTTACTGTCATTCCTTTCTGTCTCAGGTTCTGCAACCTCCTGAACAAATTTATCTGATAGTCCTGGGGTATGAATTTAGCTTTTAACTTGGATACCATTCTATCCCAACTCTTAATTTTTTGCTTACCTTGCTTCTTCTGTCAGCCTGCAGTTCATCCCACCAGATTGTTGCATGTCCTTTCAATCCAGTGACAACATGTTTCACCTTTTTCTCCTCATCGACATCTTCATAGTCGAAGTACTTATCCATGGATCTTATCCAATCCAACATCTCTTCAATGTCTAAGTTACCTTCATACATTGGGATGTCTATTTTTTCTCTAGCTCCCAATTTGACAACAACTTTCAGCAAGCAGTCTTCCACAACATCCTCTACTACAAATTCTTTAACTTCACTCTCTTCTCTTTCTGCATCAGTGACGTCTCCAACATCAGGTGCTCTCCTCATTGTTTCCATAGCGTCTAACCTTGCACGAAGTTCTCTCATATCCCTTCCCACCGCTCGATTTGCTACAGGTGGCTCTGCACGTCTCCTAGGCTACATTGTGATAAACTTTTCTCCTTTACACAACTACCACTTGATGTATCTGATACCACTTGATGATATCAAGATATCTTCTTTGTCTCCTTCTCACCTTTTCCTTCTATCTACAAGCAAATTACTTCTTTGATACCACTTTATGCAGCCCCCTCCCCTCCTAGGGGTTGCATGACCTCCCGGTCAAGGATCTTCACAAGGCTGAGTCGAATTAGCTCCTCGGGACCCTGCTAGCCCCCAATTCGGTTTGACACAGGCCCTTTAATCACCTTAGACGTAGGTCATATAGAACATGTGGCCCCTTTCTTATCTCTCTTTTAAAACTTCAAATTTGTGGGTGCTAGCTCCCTTTGCTAGCCCCTCTCCACACACTTCCTTGGGCTATGAACCAGGGCTAAAACCTGAAAGGTGCTTCATACTTCGGCCTTCGGGAGTTCCGAATGTTCCAACTCATTTTCCTCCTGAAGTGCTTCACACCCGAAGCGACAGATTGAGTTCCACGCGCTCCAACAATTAACGACTGGAATTTTCCCTCTGTGATCTGATGACATGCATCCACTTCATATTAACGGCCATGATCTCCTTCGCTAGATCGGCCTTCAGGAATTTTTGGATACTCTGCCTTTCCCCCAAAGGGTTCTTCCTTCGAAACTCGTGGATCTTCACCATGTGTTCTCTGTGGATCCAATAGTCCAAATCTCCTTGCTCTTTGTGACTTCGCGAAATCAACTTTTTCTCTGTGCAAATGTTCCAAGCTCTACCTTCCAAAATCTCCAATTCACTGCCATGTATCCTCGTTGCAACCAACGGTTGGGATCTCTTCATGACTTGAGGACTTCGGAAATCCCCGCTCCTTAAACACTTAAAAACCTCTGAACTACGAAGTGTCATAGGACTCCACGACTAACCTCCGTGTAATTCTCCCAGATCTAACGGTCTGGAACAATTTTGCTTCCTTCTGAACAGACCTTGCTCATTAACTTAGGAAATATTAAAGGGTGCCTCCCTATTAAAGATATCTCTCTCGCTACCTGTTCTGATCTTGTTCCTCCTTCAAACTTTTACTCCTTAGAGTGTTTTCTTCGACACTTAGTCGAAATTGATCCTGTGCATGCCTTGCAAACAAGTTTCTTTACACAACTCCTTTGCACTCGAATATGCACTCCTTGCACCTATTCCTTACTCAGCTCAATCGCTCCTCCTGAACAAATGAATCTCAAGTATGTCTCTGCCTACACACACCTTGCAAGGTCTTCTACACTTTGTGTCAAAAAAAGCTTCAAGATACTCCTCCTGAGCTTCTGAGTCAAAAGACAGTATGCACTTCTTGCAAATAAAAGTTCAATTTATCTTTTCTGAGCTTCTGAGTCGAAACAAACCCTGTCAACGCACACCTTGCGAACAATATGCACTCATTGCATAAGCTCGTGAAGAGAAACAATTGAAACTTATCTAGACTCTCACATATTCATACACTCAACCATGTAAATGACATAAGAACAAGTAAATAACAAAGAATTTCAAATAAACAGAAAGCCTACCATTCATTTATTCAGATAGACACAGCAATGGCAACACCAGACATTTGGAACAACGCTTCTCTGTTATATTCATTCAAATGAAAATATACATGGGCTCATACAATACTAATAATCTTCAACAACTTCTACAACAACTCTTAGCAACTCCCAACTACAATAATCTTCATAAGCCTCTTCTAGGAAACAACACATTTATTTATACAAAAGAGCTCATAGAGCTTTTCCCTCCGACTACCTTAGCACTATCCTATCAAATTTAAATATTTCAACTAATAAGGATTTATTACAATAAATGTTTGAGACAGACAGATAAGAACAAATGCTTCAAATCTGTATTGCAACTAGCTACATTAAATCAAATGCATTCCCCAAAGATCTCTTGCGATGGCTCGACCTCCTAAAAATTTAAGATCATCTTTAATTTCAATCTTTTCAGGTATTACATTGATATGCCATCTTTCAAATTTCAAAAACTCTTCAAAATGCGCACTGGGTCTGAGTTTTCCTCCACTCACGCTTTGCTGATGATATTCCTGCATCATAGCTCATATAAAAATTGTTAGATCAAAAAGAGTGAATCTACACCACAAACTTGCAAAAATACTTCAAAAAAAATTGGGAGGGAGAGCAATTGCATGCATAATTGCAGAGAAGATGTTTGAAAAATAGATATTTGAAAAGTAGAAAGGATTCTAAGAGATAGTAAATAATCAATTCATTGTGTCACAACTATGAATGCACTCTTGTACCTACTGTGCAGCTATACTTTGCAACTCCTATGTACTTATCCAAAATGATTATATTAGTAAATGGGAAGGACAACATCCCTTGAATCGTACACAATCCTAAAATAATCACGTCAACACCCTTTCCATCCTCTCGTTAAGTCAATAACATCAACCTTACATAACCAATAAGAATGCAGAAAAATCAAATAAAAAAAAAAAAAGAAATAGAAAGAAAAAATAACAATGATATGAATGGCCCCCAAATAGTATATATCCCATGGGCTATAATAAGCCTTTTTATTTCCCTTTGCATTATACAATAAGTTTTTATACATTTTGTGGTTGTAAAATTTAAAAAAATACATATATTACTTTAATTTAATTACATTAAAAATTAAATAAACAAAAATAATAAAAATATAGATAAACTTGTTGAAAATGATATTAGTATTTTCATATAAAAATTCTTTCACTTTAAAATGAATTAAAAAAAAAAAACATTATTGTACTAGAGAATAAGAAAGGAATAATAACAAATGCAATCACTTAATTAACTTGTCTAACTTGTCTTTCATAGTGGTGCATTCATTTTTATTAGATTTACTAATTATTTGTGTGTTTTTATTAGATTTATTAGATTTACTAATTATTTGTGTGTTTTGTCTAGATTTACTAAGAAAGGCAAATTCGTGTTAAGGCAGTTATTTTTATGACTATATAACCGATACATGCAATAAAGTAAAATGCATCACGAAAACTATTTTGTTATAGTTCATTTTATTACACAAATCATTGTGCTAAGTGATGTTTAAGAGTTCCAATAATGTTGCAATGAGTGTACGTCAAAACAACAAAGTGTCGAATGCATGTGTAAAAAAAGCTTATACAATTTTTTTAAAAATACATGAAAAATAAAAAGTGGGTAATGATCGCATGAAGGCTAAAGTGAATTTAAAAAAAATAGAAGTGTAATAATAAGAAAAGAAGAGCGGTGGTGTTTAGGGCTAATTTAAAGTTGAATATTTTCATTTTTATTTATCAAAGTTAAAGTTAAAAAAATAGGTCTATACATGTAAAGCACTCAAAACCGTTATAGCGAGAAGCATCTTCAAAAATACGTCTATACAATGTCCCCTCCCCACCCTTATATATGAGGGCGCGGTGGGGGGAGATATTAGGGAAACTTATTGGGGGAGGTAAAGTTATGAGGATAGGCATGGGGAGAGATATTAGGGAAAACTTATGAGGGTGGGAATGGTAGGAGATATTAGGAAAAACTTACTAGGGTGGGGGTGAGGAGAGATATTAGGGAAAACTAAAGTTTTCCCTAGAATACCCCCCCCCTTAAGTTTTCTCTGATATCTCTCCCCATAAGTTTTTCCTAATATTCCCCCCCAACCCTTTCCCTATTATCTCCACCCCACCCCCTCATATTAACACACTAATTCCAAAACTTAAGCTTAGTTTGGTACTTTGGGGTTTGTCCAAAAGGTGATACTCATGACCCATTTGTAATGTCCCCCTAGCTTAACTAAAGAACATTACTTCGTGAAATACACATAAATTCAAATTATTTTTCTACTAACTAAATTCTGGTAGCTTACGAGCTACAAATTGTACACATATTTAACCATTGAAGATATTGTTATTTAAATGCATCTACATCATGCTAGCTAACATGAATGTCGCATCGTCATTGAGACAAACCGCGTGTGCAACAAGATTTGTACTACACACACAAACTATTTCCCATCATGTGTGACGATTCGAGCACCGCGCCAGAATCTTGTCACAATTACTACTAAAATTGACTAACAGATACATTTAAAAATTGAATTATGAACAACATGACAATCAAGATCATGAAATTGTCCATACTAGTTAAAAATGTAAATGCGGCTAATAATTTCACCTCAACAACATATAATTCATTCTCATGCACAAAGTAAAATGCACAGTAGTAAAACTCATAAATTAACATAGGAAAACATATAAACACTTATCCTCTTAGAATAGTTGTGCAACCAGATGCTTGGGAAGGACGTTCCACCCAACCATAGACTTGTTGTTCCAAATATCAATAACAAGTCACCCCCGAGATGGGCCTATGAATCCACAAATGAAGGGTACCTCTCATAGTCCACTCACAACTCGATATTCCACAACCCACTGGTATTCTCCTAAAACTATCATGAATTTCCTCCATCTCTCTTCCTCTTGACCTTCCCAACCCAAGGAATGTACCCTTCACTGCTCTCAACCCATTAGGCTTCCCATTCATTCACCAGGGTCTCTCTGACACATGTTACCAAGAATCTCTTTGTTGGGAACTCAAGGGAACTCATTGTTAGGAAAACAACAACAAACACTTGTTGTTATAGTGCAACTCACACAAGAGTTCACTCTTCTAACCTGACAACCTAGATATTCAATCTTCAACTCAAGAACGCTCAAAAAATGCTCCAACATGCTCCAGAATTCGCCTAGCCTTCTTGGTCTATCTCCCGTTCTTTTCTTTTTTTCTCTCCCCTTGCTATTCATGTAAAAACTAAAAGTTTAACCGCTACATGTTCTACCCATGCAAATTTCCTCTACCTTCCCAAGGCAGTTGACAGCTCACTCTTCCCAATGTTGATTATACTTCATCCCCATGCTCTCCAATAACTATGGGATGTGACTCTCACACCCACCCTCTTACATGAGTTTAATGATTGGGCTCTCAAACACTCAAACAAAAAATTGGAAGTTATCCCCAATAATAATAAAATTCAAGGAAATGGGTTGAAGTAATACCCATAATTAATTTCCCCCTTGGATCCCTCATAGACACTCTCTTCTCTTGTGGATAAATCAACCCCCATATATGTCCATATTCCCCAACAATTGGCATCACATTTTATTTATTAAAATTCAGAAAATACATTTTGCATTTTACATCGCTTGGCCATTGCCACATTCATATCTACATTGTGCATTAATTAAACTGGGGATTATAGTGGGGATGTTACACCATTTCCATTATAAGAGTGGTTGTTGAGTATTATGTGAGATTGATGAGGCTAAATAGGGGACGAAGAGACATGCATGGGAATCGCAGAGGCACAATATAGTGTTATGAATTCCATAGTTTGCTAAGACAAATGGAAGGCACTATTCAAGAATCAAGAGTAGGAGAACATTGATTCGAGGGGATCTTGTGCAGTGGATTCCACTAGGAACATGTTGGAAATAAGATAATGGAAAAAGGAAGTGGATTTGTTCATGGACATACAACCTACGAAACACTTGGAAGTCATAATGCAATTGATATCCTTTCAACAATTTGTGGGATGAATCTTGGCTCTTCTCAGTGCTCATCCATCAATGGTTACCTCTCCCTCTCCTAAGGGCTCAAGCCCATCAATGGAACCCTCCATTTGTGCCCTTTCATTGGCCTCGGAGGAGCTTATGGTTCTAGAGTGATTAGTTAATCCAAAATTAGATGAAGGCATAGGTAAAGTTCTCCCTATTGCCACAATCCAGGAACTAAGTCACCTAGATATTGATGGAAACAAGTCGAGGTATCTTGTAGAAGTAGAGACACGTAATGGGCATGGAAACTAGTATTTTTCTTCTCTTGTTGTCTTATCGTCTGTCCAATAGTTTATTTACTTAAGAAATATGTAAGGTGACAAACCTATCACAATACTTTAGGATAGAACAAGGAAGATAGACTAGTGGATTACTCCGTAAAAAATCAGGATATTGAAGAAACATTACATGGCATTTCCCTTGATCTAAGAGACTTGAAGGGAGAGATTTACAACATAAAAATCTGGCATGAAATCAATGTAACACCAATGAATACTTACATTGAAGAATGGTTCAAGAAGTCCATCGACTAATTAACCAAAGAGGGGCAAGAAGCAGTTGAGATGGTTCCTATAACCATCAATGAAAATGATAAAAGGACATCAACAAGCAAATGAAACCATGAAAGACCATCATAGTAAGTTTACACTGATCATATCTTGCTTTCTTTATCAGTTCCTTCATCCAATTATTCCACCTCTTTCACTAGAAAGGTCTAACTGAAGACTGATAACTTCTTATTGTCTTCTTTCCAGGTCTCGTTGTTTCTCTTTCATCCACCTTCCTCCTTCTACAAGCTTACTTCTTGTATCTATTTGCTTTATGGTCCGCAAGAGCCCCAATCCCAGTCTTTAAGACAAACGCATTTTAAATTTCAGAGAATATGTAATAAACTATATATTTTTTAGAAATCTCAAGAGAGCTATTTTGGGAACAATCTTGATTGTACTTTGTAACCTTGTTTATATAATATAAAGTATTTGAGGTTGATATATCATTATCTTTATTTGAGCTTCCCATGTTTCCACTCTGTTAAAGTTCTCTTATGCATGCAGACTATCTTCTTTGTTATTTTTATATGATCAGAAATCCAAAGTTAAACTATGATGGATGTGAGGAAATTTTTCTTATTTTTCTTTAATGTGTGTAATGTGTGATTCCCAGTCCTCTCTCAGGAACTTTATTTAAACAACAAACAAAACATTTTATTTCTTGTTATTTTATTATTTCTTTGATTACCACGAAAAACTACTATGAAATCCCATATTCTAAAGACACAAAGTCCCACGAAAATCTGAAGCAAAAGAGGAGTACCAACTCTATAAAAACGCAGGGGGATTTATATCCTCGACAGGTTGTCGTTTTGGTCCTCACAGATTCAAGCGTCAACATTCTTGGTGACCATACTGGGGAATGAACTGAAATCGAAAATCTGGTCTACCATTTCGAAAAAATATATGACTTTTCCCCAGGATGATCATCCCCTTTTGGAAATTGGATTGAATAACTAGCGAAGCATCTTACATCAATTATACAACTTGACAACTTCCGAGACTCGCAAAGATTTGGAAAGTTCTTGGAAAACCTTGGTCCAAGAAGAAGAAAGAGAAATCCTTCGAAGACAGAGGAGAGAAGAGCGACAAGACCAAAGAAATCAAAGGTTAGCTAGAGTAGCACAAGCACATGGTCGAGATTGAAACTTGACGAATACAAAGGACCCATTACCAGAAGTAAAAGTAAGAAACTTTGTATTCCAAGAAGTGGAAGTCACGTGGATATGGTTGAAAGAAATGAACAACTGCAAGACGAGGAGAGACAAGGAGGTGGAAGAGACGCAACAAGAAATCAAGAAAACCGAAGGAGGGTAAGAGATTCCCCTCTAAATCTTCTAGGTGAGAAACATGATCTTCTTGTTCTCCCGAAGGGTACCTTAAAGGAATTTTCTAGAGACATAGCAATTGACACAAAAATGCATCTTCATTTGTTCCTTGATGTTTGCAATTTTCATCGTGTTGAGTATGATGATGTCATGGTAAGGTTGTTTCTGCAAACCCTATCATGAAGATTGTATGAATGGTATATGACATTACCTAGTATATCGATTCACTCATTTAATGATCTCTAAGCCATGTTCCTAACTATGTTCGCCCCTCCAACTTCTTATCATACCCTTTTGATTGATTTCACCCAAAATGGTTTGAGGAAGAATGAAATAATAAGAGACTTTAATCTCAGGTTCAATAAAACCTTGAGTAAGATTCCAACAGATAAAATACCAAATGACCTAGTTGTAATTGGTTGTTATAAAAATGTGATGGCTCCAAGTTTGAAATATGTTATCAGGACTTCCCAAATGGATACCTTGGAAGAGGTAATGACCAAAGACATTGAGATGGAAGAAATCATGATAGAAATGGGTGCAAACCTCGACATTATACTGGGAAAAGTACAAAGGCAGTCGGGAGGATTAAGTATAGATAATCAAGGAGCCTCCAGTTCAAGAAAGAACGAAGAATTCAAGCCAAGACCGACTTATAACCAAAGGATGGGAGGAATATTTTTCAAGGGAACCATACCAAATGTGAAGGTAGACCCTATGGCAGCACAAGACACTAAGAAGAGAATTGAAATTGCACAAATGAACAGAACTATCAAGCAAATGCATAATGAGATAACCAGACTTAGAAGGGGAGATAATTATATGGAAACTCCAAGGATGTTGGTCCCAGAGAAAAGAAGTAATCCTCCCAAATAAAACATAGTAAGGTTTGAAAACATGGATAATACACAGAGGCCAAGGGTTCCTAGAAATCCATCCCCTAATGCAGTTGTTCTGGACAATATATATGATGATCAAATGGTTGAGTAAGAGAATCATTACTCACCTAATGAAAGATATGAAACTGTACAGATGGACAAGTGTGAGACGTCCATGTATATATTTGAGGAGGGAGACGACAATCCCAAATTGCAAGAAAACATCACCTAGACAAGAGGATTTGTAAATAGACCCAAGAATAAAGGTGACTCTAACAAGGAAAAAGAAAAAGAAAAAGAAAAAGAAAAGGCAAGTGAAAAAGTGTCAAATGAGAAAGTGGCAGATGGAAATGGAAGTAAAAGGCAACACTTTACATCAAAATCCACTCAGATAACATATAATGTCGTAGAGGACTTAAGTAAATTAAGGATAACTTTTCCTTTTATAGAAGTGGTGAATATTCCCCAATAAAGACAGAACATTCTGAAATTATTGGACGATCCATCTGAGAGAGAAGAAGTTGTTGTTACCAGTCCACAACAAGGCAAGAACCAACCAACCTCCAAGATCAGAGGTAAAATTCCTCCCTTTTATATTTCAATTGAAAATCATGATGCTGCACTTCAAAACTACTTAGTTGACACTGGCGCAACCAACAATATCATGCCATTGGCGGTCATGGAGGCATTATGCATGAATTGCACCAAGTAGTATGAAATCGATGAAAGAATATACATAATTGATTCTAGAAAAGTGCCAACTTATGGAGAGATCAAGGACTTTTACGCTTGGATTATGACATCCCCCGATATTATTACAGTTTTCAATAGTATTGTGTTATACCTTCCTTCGACGTATGGAGTTATGTTGGGAAGAGATTGGACATCTATGATTGGGGGATATATAATGAATGATGGAAGTTGTATGATGATGTCTGGAAAATAAGGAGAAATGATTAAAGTTCCCCATGAACCTAGAAAACCCTTCTCTTTCAAGAAGAAGGACAATAAATTGATGGAGGATTATATAAACGTCGGGATTGGATACTATGCCATCCTAGACATAGAGAATAATGAAATCCTAGAGAAATATCAAGACATGGAGAATCAAGAATGTTTGTTTGAAGGCTATTGGAGGATGTCAATTGATGGAGGTTGCTCAAATTCCAGGAGCGGAGTTGGGATTGTTCTTACGAGCCTGAATAAGGTTGTGCATCCGCATGCTATTACATTGGAATTTTCATGCACTAATAACGAAGAATAATATGAAGCCTTGATTCAGGGGATGATCCTAGCAAAAGAAATGAAAATATAACATCTAGTTGTAACCGACGACTCAGAATTGGTGATCAATCAAGTTACCCATAGGTATAAAATCAAAAAGGAAAGACTTAAGTTATATTTCAAAAGGGTTACTGAATTGATGGAATCTTTCAGTTCCTTCAACATTTCTTTCATTCCCAGGGACAAGAAAAACAAGGAAAATTCATTAGCCTTGGCAGCCTCATTTTCAAACCCAGACAATGTCCAAAGAAAAACGTATTTCTTAGAAAGAGCATTTCGACCATCTGTTTCCAATAACATTGAATATTTGCAAGTATTTGAGAACGATGAACAGCTGGAAATTTTTTTGTTGGATGATGATGATGATAAAGAAGATCACATGTCTGTTGTCCCTAAATATTGTATATAATTTGAATCTATTTTTTCAAAAGCTGATCATGCCAAGAATATCCTTGAAGAAGTTTCAATTCAAAAGGTGCAAGAAATGAGAAAAGTCAATATTGGAACTGACAGTTCCCCAAAATATGTCAATTTGGGAATTGATTACACCACTGAGGAAATTAATCAATATGTTTCCTTGTTTAAAGAATACATTGATGTGTTCATTTCGACCTATGATGATCTGAAATCTTACGAATTTTTTTTATTCCAACATATCATTCCTTTGAGGGAAGAAGAAAAGCATGTAAAGAAAAAAATAAGGATCATGAATCCCAAACTGAAGCCTCTGGTAAAGATTGAATTGGATAAATTGAAGAAAGCAGGAATAATTTATCCCATTAGGCACTCCAACTATCTATCAAATACAGTAATCGTAAGAAAGAAGACTAGGGAAATCCGAATGTGTGTTGACTTCAGAGACCTTAACAAAGAAATGATAAAGGATAACTTTCCTTTACCTAATATGGAGTTCCTTCTCCAACAAGTTACTAGATCGGCCTGCATGTCCATGCTGGATGGTTTTTCTGGATATAACAAAGTCTTGGTGGCTGAGGAAGATAGGGAAAAGACAACATTTATCATGCCATGGGAGATATATGCTTTTTCTAGAATGCCATTTGGTTTGAATAATGTTGGAGCTACATTCTAGAGGGCCATGGATCATGCATTCAGTGGGTTGATAGGAAAATTTATGGAAAACTATAAATATGACTTGATGGTGGATTCAAAGGAAAGGGGTGATCACATCCATCATTTGAGAAAAGTCTTTGAAAGATGTAGATTATATGGTGTCTCTCTAAATCCAAAGAAGCGTTTGTTCGCTGTAACCCAAGGAAAATTATTGGGCCACATTGTATGAAAGGAAGGGATTTACATAGATCTGGAAAGAGTTAAATCAATAAATGAGCTCAATGCCCTGACGTCCAAAAATGAATTCCAATAATTTTTCGGCAAGATCAAATTTTGTACAGAGGTTTGTGCCTGATTATGCAAGTATTGTAAAACCAATCAATTTGTTGTTGAAAAAGGAGCAGAGGTTTGAATGGACAACAGATACTCAAGAGGCATTCAATAACATAAAAGGAGCAATCACCACAGCTCCAGTCCTTATTAGCTCTAATTTTCAAAGGGATTTCATCATCCATTCCTTTTCTACAGAGACTGTTGTGCATCTGTTCTTACTCAAAAGAATACCAAAGATGAAGAACTCTCAATCAGTTTCATGAGAAAAAACTTACATGATTATGAATTGAGATACTTGGAACTAGAAAGGCAAGCCTTGGCTCTTGTAAAAGAAGTGGCACACTTCCATACATACTTATTGAACTCCCATGTTATTGCTTATTTTACCTCATCACCAGTAAAGATGCTTCTAAACCAACAATTGAGAGAAGGAAAGTGGGCTAACTGGTTGGCAAAGATACAAGAATATGATATCGAGATTAAACCTTTAAAAGCTATCAAAGGACAAGGTTTATGCAAGCTCATTGAAAATGGAGATTCGGTTGATGGAATGATTTCAATTTTGGTGGGAGAACCATTAGATGACTCAGAATGGTACAGAGATATCATATTCTACTTAAGGTCTGGGCAGTTTCCTGTCACCATGAACCCAAAGGATTGAAGAACATTGAATATGAAGGCGAATAAATATGTGTTGATTGCTAACATAATGTTGAGGAGAAATTATGATGGTATACTACTGAGGTGCGTTGATGAAAATCAAGCCCAAGAACTAATAAGAGAATTCCATGAAGGAATATGCGGTGGACACTTTGCACCTACTGCAACCGCTCACAAGATAATAAGAGCTGGATTCTATTGGCCATCAATTTTCAGAGATTCATATGCCACAATAAGGAAGTGTGTGTCATGCCAGCAATTTTTCAGGAAAAATGAAGAGATCTACGATGCCTTTGCAGCCTATAATTTTAGAACAACCATTCTCCCAATGGGAGCTTGATGTTGTTGGGACAATTAACCCAAATTCTAGCAAGGGACATATGTACATTCTCACTTCCACCGATTATTTCGTGAAGTGGCCAAAAGTAGTGGCATTGAAGAAGGTCGATTATGGAGAGATAATTAAGTTCCTTAAAGATAATATTCTATCAAGATTTGGTGTCCCAAACAAATTCATCATGGATAATGGTTTGATTTTCATCGGGTCAAAGTTTACAGAGATTTGTGGAGAATATGGAATTATCATGGGCCAATCATCGAATTATTATCCACAAGGTAATGGCCTTTCTCAATCTACAAAGAAAACACTAGTTCAGATATCGAAGAAAACCATTGACAAGAAACAAAATAATTGGAATTTGAAGCTGACTGATGCATTGTGGGAAAGTAAAATGACTCCAAAAGACATCACTAGGATGTCCCCTTATACATTGGTTTATGGTAAGGAAACGAAAATTCCAATCAGCCTCGAGCTTAATGCATTGACTTCTGTAGTTAATACCAAAGATACAGAAGAGAGTTCACCAATCCAAAGGAGGATCAACCTGTTGTTAAAACTGGAACAAGAACGAAGCAAAGCCTTGAATCGAACTTCTTAGAGGCAGAAGAGTGTCAAAAAATATTTTTATCAGAGCACAACTGTAACGAATTTCCAAAAGGGAGAGATGGTGTTACTTTGGAACAAGGCCAAAGAGAAACCATCGATGCATATAAAGTTCGAAGCACTATAGATTGGACCTTATGTCATTGAAAAGATCCTGAGTTTTAACTCCTATATGCTTCAAGATATGAAGGGAAAAAGACTAATGTTTCCTATCAACAAGAAACATTTGAAAGGTTTCTTCTCCTAATACTTTCTCATTCTCCTTATACATAATTTTATTTTTTAGTTTGTATATTCTTGTCTTTAACTCCATCACCCAATGAAAGGAAGCACCTGGTCATAAAGATTCTGGATTCTTGACAACCCAATGGGGGTTATCATCCAACAGTTGGAGCCAGTTGTTGAGATCAATTTCCACTTCCATGATTTCCCTCCCCTTATCTATTCTCCCAATTCCTTTAATCCATTTATTTTCCCTCTTCTATACTTACCCAAATTCCCCTTTTCTTTTCTCCCTCCTATTCTCCCTTTCTGGTTACTATACTTAGTCATTTTTTTGAAAATGGCGATTTCACGGGTTGATAGACTCACAGATCCTCATCCCCACCCATACTCCTATATCATGAGTCTAACCGACCACCACATTATTCTATACTTATTCCTTTCTATAGCCACAGGTTCCTGGGTGTTAAGCCCTAATATTG
>CBVK0100603987.1:0-16403 GCA_900067695.1 Picea abies | reverse complement strand
CAATAAAACCCATCAGGGTAGGTTATTCTAAACAACTTGGGTTAACTAGACAACCCCAGACCGGATCTTCCCTTCTCATTGACGGTGTGTCACAAATGCTCGTCAACAACAAGTTACAACAACAATACATGGAATCAAAGGAAAGAAAATTGTGCAACTTAATCCATAAATAATGAACTATAATATGCACATGAATGAGTTATACATATTATAAGATCATTAATACAAGCATCAAAAGAAAAATTGGACTATTTGTTTAATTTATTCCCTTACATGAATATATTTTACAGTTTTGTACTATGAAAGTTTGAAAAATAAATATGTCTCCTGAACTATTAGAAAAATTGGACTATTTGTTTAATTTATTCCCTTACATGAATATATTTTACAGTTTTGTACTATGAAAGTTTGAAAAATAAATATGTCTCCTGAACTATTCTAGATTTGGAATGAGATATAAAGGATAAACCAAATTTGGCTTATTTAATTTTTATAGTTATTTTTTAAGTAATGTAATATACTTTAAATATTTCTTTCTTTGTGTGGACACTCCGAATACTTTTTTTTCCTCATTTGTAAATTTATAACTATGAGTCTAGTTACAATTTCATTGTAGATTTTTCATGCAAGACAATTTCATAATTAACAATGTTAATAATTGAAGTTGAAAATAACATGTATTCACAATGTTCTCTTGAATTTCCCAACCTTAATTCATTTACATCCATAATCGATATGAGATTGTCATCCAGTAACTAACCATTACATAAACATAATTCACATATAACTTAATTTAACTCATGAGATATGTATTAGAATAAAATTAACATTGGGGATAACAATAGACTTAAACACTTATGGAGATTTGTATTAGTGTTTCCATAGATTAAAGACATGGTTAAATATGGATATGTGTATATATAGGTATGGTATCATGTGAGGGTTTATTACAATAGAGGAATCCCATCAAACATTGCAGTGCAGGGATTTTTCCCATATCCCCAGATACTAAATATAGTATGGATCGGTTAGGGTTTCATTGTACAGTTCCATAGCCAACAAGGGTGATGTTGTGATGATAGATTCCACGAGGACTGCCATGTTAGAGTACCAATCATCCTAGGTGGCATGCCATGTCAAATTACACATCATGTCATGTCATCTTATTCATGTGAGAGTTGTCGAGTCATCCTCCACGTGTTGATGTCGCATTATCCACATGTTCAGCCTTGAGAGGAGGTGGCATGTCAGGTGGCATATTCCAGATCCCAAATGCCAGATGTTTCTCAGTTTTTTCTGAGGTTTCATAGGCCTAGATCTATGGATATCCAGACATCCAAGAATAATGTGAGGGTTACATTTTGCATGGGGGCTTCACCTTGTTGACCAATATCTTATCATGTTCATTGATAAAGGTTTTTTTTTAATTGTGAAAATTAGAGTCAATATACTCTATGTATTTGGGGGGGGATGTGGATATCGAGTTCTTTATAGGTATTGTGGGGTATAAAATGGGTATCTAGTAAAAATAAGGGTTTCTTTCATTGGAAATGTGTATTAGGAGGGGGATTCAAAAACAAGATTTTTGGAGGTATTCTTCAATATCTAGTGAAATTAGGGGTATTATTTAATATCCCATGAATGTAGGTGATAGGAAACATGTTCATTGAGTGAAAACCCTATGGCGTTTTGGAGCATTCGGGATGCCCAGATGCTTCAATTTTTTTCTTCAAAATTCTCAAACAAGCTTAAGAGGGAGTTGTAGCCCCAGATATTTGGACCATCCAACATCCAAGAGTCTAGTAAATCACAACCCTCAGGGAGGCCGGATTCGCAGATCCCTAGATGTGATGGGTTCCATGTCAAGGTTTTCTAATCTCGTTGGGCTTGGTTGGGGCTTTCCACATAGGAGTTTTGTACCCCGACACATTAACACACTCTAGTCTGTGTTGGATGGTAAAGGTGATGTGGATCCACGCAGATGCCACGTGGGTGTATGATGTGATTTTAGGCAAGAAAATTCCTCTAACTTTAATAGACCATAACTTTCGAACCAGGACTTAGATTTTGACATAGTTGTAGTCGTTGGAAATATCACGATGAACATATTTGGTTTCTAAGATCATAATTAAATTTAGAGAGAGTTAAGAAGGTAATTTTAGAGGAACATTTTAAGAAATTTTCACATCCCAACAACCTAATGACTCTTTTAGGGGGTTGGGTGTGCTAAATCCTTGTTCAACCTCCTTCTGTGCTTTAATACTAGAAAACTTAAGAAAACATAGTAGAAAAAAATTAGATATTTATAAAGAAGAAAAACAGAGATAAGAGGGTGGGGTAATATTAGAGAAAACATAATATTTTTTCTCTAATAATACCCCTAACCCCCACACTCTTATGGTAAAGAAGAAATATAATAATGAAAATATTAATAGTACTAGTAACCCCAGCCTCTTAGGGTAAAGAAGAAATATAATAACAAAAATATTACAAGCTAGTTGGTTATTTTTATTTAAAGATTCCTCTCTTTTTTTAATAAATATAGAATTTTAGGTTTTATTTGTAATGAAAACCATGCATTTCACTTTTGATAGGCTTTCCTTTCTTGCATTTAAAACATTAATAAATTCTATTTTAATTTTTTAATATAAAGTATAATAAAATATTATAAAATAAAATAAAAATATCATTGTTTAAAGGTTTATTTTTTAATTTTGTTATCAATTTTTTATTGGATTTAATTATAGGTTAATAAAAACCAAACCAATTTTTTATAAAATTACGATTTTATTAAAAATATTTATTTTATTTTTTTAATTATTTTTAATTAAATGATATAAATTTTTTAAGTGAAATTTTATGGAGAAATATAAGGGATGCTTCCCTACATTTATAGATGATATTTCTAGTAAACTCTTCAACATAAACTAGTGTCTCACACCTATAAGAATTCAAACCAAAAACCTAAAGTCATGGAATTAATCAAATACCCAATAATATTAACAACAACTAACTAATTGAGCTAACATCATATACTATGAACTAAAAGATACAAAAAATTATTAACTAAATGATATCATTAAAAAAAACTAAAATAAAATTATGACTAAACCTTTCCAAAGTATCAACACTTAGTTCTCTCCTTATGCTATAAAACAATCTTTTTTTTTAACAGAAATGGTTATGTTTTGGTATTAAAATTCTCGACATAAATGGCCATTTACATGCTTCCAAGATTGACCGGGCATCTCCCAATATTCCCCCATAACCAAAATCCACCCATCTCTAATTCTGACATATTGAAGCTTCTTAGTTTCCGAAATCCACATTAACGACGAGATTTCCCCTAACTTAAAGACACATACAAACTACTGAAGAAATAGACAATAAAACATAATAACACTACTATGGAATTGGATCCCAATTTTCCTTCTTATCCCATAATAGAGTGCCTGCAGGAAGAAGAGCAACTATATTTGCTTCTGCATCTACCTCTTTATTGTTGTTCCACAAAACATGGAAGAAGCTTAACTTTTGAAAGAAGTTAGCAAGATTTTTAATTCTCGTCATCAATCTAGTTAGCTGAAGATCCTTCGGACTTGAATTTTCCACTAGCATTTTTATGAGAGTCTGAGAATCGCCAATGACCTATGCTTCCTTGATGCCTGCCTTTTGCAATACCTTGAGACCTTGCAGCAGTGCCATCTCCTTTGCTTGGGTATTGGTGTCTTGGCCTAGTCCCCAAGCATACCTGTGCTCAATTTGGCCCTCCATATTCTTGATGACTCCACTTGCACCTGCATTCTCTAGATTACCTTTTGCCACCCCATCGAAGAACAAAGAGTAGCAAGCCATTTCCTTATTCCAATTGTTGAAGTTCTCTTCTGACATTCTAATATGCCAGTATTTTTTCTTTTCCTCTTGGAAATATGCATTGAGGAGCTGTAATCCCAGCAATCCACCCCACTCCACGTCATGAGGGGAGAGGTTTTTATCGGTGATATTCCTCATGTTCTCACTAAAAAATTATTTGAGAGTGGTTTTTATCTTAGTCATGATCACTTTTTCATTATGCATTTTCCCCTGGAAAATCCTACTATCCCACTCCAACCAAATTTGCCAACAGACCAACTTTGGTAAAACCAACCAACCAACCTTAAACCAATTGTTATTTGGGAGGTTTCCAGGGTAACAGTGAAACCAATTAGCATGCATATCAAAAATGGAGGATGGGAGCGTTATGTCTGCAAATCAATGGCTCAACACTTCATCCCAGACTTCTAATGTGAAACTACAATCCAACATTATATGTTGAGTGTTTTCTTCATTTGCCAAACACAGTGAGCATCTGGAAGGGCCATGGAAGCCTTTCCTCATGAGATTTTCTGCTGTAATCACATGATTGTGGCATAACATCCAATTGAACATGTCAATTTTGGGAATACATTTTTTTTTCCAAAGACCTTTCCACAATGCTAGGCATGGAGGAGCATAAGGAATTGCTTGCATCATTTTATAACCTTGCACCACAAAGTAAGCACTGGAATACAACCCTCGGCCTCTCTGATCATGCTTCTCTTCATGTGTTGGATCCTTCCCTTTAATCCTAGACCGAAGCTCCAGCCATGCGTTTTCAAGATCGCTCACAAATCCGTCTTCATCCACTCCAACCAGACTTTGTCTTTCCAAGTAGAGATGTCTCACAGAGAGACCAAACCTGTGTTCTTCATCCAGCAACGCAATTCCTGAATCTCGTGAACATTTTCTAGGGGTACATCATTCATTATGTGATCCTCCCAAATGTATATAGTTTTCCCATTCCCTGGGACCCAATACAAGTTGTCATGTATGAGCGCTTGGGCCTGCACACACAACTTGTGGATTTTCGATCCATTAGAGAATCGAACAGGTCTGTCTAGGCATCGTTTACTTGGCCCAGTGAAGTACTTCTTCTAGAGAACACACTGAGCCCAACCAGCCTTAGGGGCAACTTTCCTCCAGAGAATTTTGGCTCCCAACACTAAATTTTGCAATCTTAGGTCTTTAACGTTCAGACCTCCCTCTAAAATTGGCTTGGTGACTTCCACTCCAACTAGACTTTGTCTTTCCAAGTAGAGATGTCCCACAGAGAGATCAAACCTGCGTTCTTCATCCAATAGCGCAATTCTTGAAGCTTGTGCACATCTGCTAGGGGTACATCGTTGATTATGCGATCCTCCCAAAGGTATATAGTTTTCCCATTCCTCACGACCCAATACAAGTTTTCATGTATGAGCATTTGGGCCTACACGCACAACTTATGGATTTGTGATCCATTAGCGAATGGAATAGGTCTGTCCAGGCAGCGTTTTCTTGGCCCAAGGAAGTACTTCTTCCAGAGAACACGCTGAGCCCAACTAGCCTTAGGGGCAACTTGCCTCCAGAGAATTTTGGCTCCCAACGCTAAATTTTGCAATCTCATGTCTTTGAAGTTCAAACCTCCCTCTAAAATTGGCTTGGTGACTTTGTCCCAATTGACAAGCGGCAGTTTATTTATGTTTTGTTTTCCACCTTTCCAAAAGAAGCTTCTTATTAAGCCTTCCATTTTTCTGAGAATTCCAAGTGGATCTAGCATAAGATATGCTTGGTAGGTTGGGAGACTGTTGAAGACCGATTTAATGAGCACAATCGTACCTGCAAGATTTAGCCAAGAAAAACCCCAAGCCTACAATTTATTTTTAAACTTGTCAAGGAGGGGAATCCAATCCTTACCCGAAGGATTTTTCTGAAATATAGGCAACCCTAGATACTTGAAAGACGTCCATTGATTGGAATCGAAAAATCCCCAGCATCTAGCAATAGCAATCAGTTCAGTTTGAGACACATTCCAGCCATAAAAGTGACACTTCCCAGCATTCAATCTACTGCTCGAGGCAATGTAAAACTCATCCACCACCAATTTAAACTAATAGGAAGTGTGAATAGAAGCTACCCCAAGCAGTGGGGAATCATCTACAAATAAGGCATGATTGATTTCTTTTACTCCTCTCACAATTTGAAGGCCCAAAATATCCCGATCTGATCTTCTTTTTTCCAGGATAAAGCTTAAGGCAGAGGCTTGGAGGAAAAAGAGCAAGGGGGAGAGTGGGCATCCTTTCCTTAGCCATCTTAAGGCTTTAAAAAATTCTATTACTCTCCCATTCACCAATGGAGCAATCCATGGCTCAGAAATGTAGGCTCTGATCCAACTAATGAAACCAGACCCAAAACCAAACTTATGCAAGAATTCAAACAGAAATGAATGCCTAACCCTATCAAATGCATTTGCAAAATCAAGCTTAACTACCATACCTTTTTCTTTTCTCTTCATACTTGAGTGTATCGCCTCTTGGACTAAGATTATATTATCCACAATTTGCCTTCCTTGAGCAAAGCCCCCTTGGTTATCCGGAATGAGGTCTAAAAGAATCCATTTCAATCTGTTGGTAATCACCTTTGTTATGATCTTTTATCCAATGTTGCACAAGGAAATGGGCCAGAACCTATTGAAGGAATTTTCACCCTTTTCTTTCATAATGAGGGCTAGAAAAGAAGAGTTTGTGTTGCCCCCAATTTTATTACAGTCTTGGAATTTTAGAATCATTTTATGTAAATCTTTTTTCACAATCTGCCAACATACTTGGATAAAGTTTGTCGTGAAACCATCTGGGCCTGGGGATTTATTTGGACTCATGGAAAACAAGGAAGCCTTTATTTATTTCCTAGTGACCTTAGCCTTTAACTTCTGATTCATTCTAGCTATGATTTTAGAATGTATCTCATCTAGAAACTTGTCGTTGCATCCCTGCACCTCTTCTTCACTGAAAAGAATTTTAAAATGGTTGAAGGAAGCCTTTTTAATGCTTGGAAAATCACCATAAGTTTGGGTTTCATCCTTAATTTCGGAAATGGAATTGTAACCTCTCCTAGCTTGGGCTTGCTTGTGGAAAAATGATGTGTTTCTGTCTCCAGATTTCAACCAAAGGATTCTGGATTTTTGCCTCCATTATTCCTCCTCCTGTCTACATGCGTTCTGAAATTTTTTCTATAGATCTTCCTCCCTTTTTAAAGACTCACTCGATATTTTTGCCTCTTCCATGTAGTCTTGATGATTCTCAAGAGTTGATTGGAATTTCTTTCTTTCTTCCACAGGACTAGGGATGTTTTTAGCCCAACTTTTCAAAGCTATTTTCACTCTTCTCAACTTCTCCTCCCAAATGAAGAATGGGGAACCCATGATAGGCATCTTCCATATTTCTTCAACCCTCTCCAAGAATTCCTTTTGATTTATCCAGAGAGGACTAAATCGAAAGAGGATAGGGTCTAAATTTCTTTGGGCTAAGAGAACCAGCTTTATGGGTTTATGATCCAAAGTGCTACTAGTAAGAATACTCATCTTTGCATCAAGGCCAAGAAGGAGGTAGGAACTTTGAATGAGAAACCTATCTAATATAACAACAATATGCCCAGGGCCTACCCATTTATTTGACCAGGTATACTTACCTCGACAAGGCTTGATGTCGAGTAGATCCCAGTCATGAATGAGATCCTCCACCCACTCTCGAGCCAGATCTCTCACAATACATCCCCCTTGCTTTTCTCCTTGGATAAGGGAAATGTTAAGATCCCCTACAATTAGAATGTTTTCCATCTCCTCCCCATCCACCATCTCTCTCAAAGAGTCCCAACAATATTTATTTTCCCCTGCATTTACCAAAATGTATACATTGAAGAGACTGAAAACCTCCTTCGATTCCTGATGTTGAAACTTTGTGAACAACCAATGAACATTTTTCTTTTCAGCTACCATATTGAGTTTGGAAGCATTCCAAAGAGTGCCTAGACCTCCTGAGGTCCCTCTAGCTAAGAAATCCTTTGTCCCTCCTTTATTCCAAAAAAATTATCTTCTTTGAAGGAAGTCATTTTCCTCCAATTTTATCTCCTGGACTAGCATTATGTCTGGATTTTTTGTCATGATTAGGCTCCTCATGGATTCTTCTTTCATATTACTCCCCTGATGTTGAAACTTTGTGAACAACCAATGAACATTTTTCTTTTCAGCTACCATATTGAGTTTGGAAGCATTCCAAAGAGTGCCTAGACCTCCTGAGGTCCCTCTAGCTAAGAAATCCTTTGTCCCTCCTTTATTCCAAAAAAATTATCTTCTTTGAAGGAAGTCATTTTCCTCCAATTTTATCTCCTGGACTAGCATTATGTCTGGATTTTTTGTCATGATTAGGCTCCTCATGGATTCTTCTTTCATATTACTCCCCAAACCTCTGCAGTTCCAGGAGATCACCTTCATTGTTTATTTTTATGAGAGTGAGGGCCTCCCTTGGAGCCCTATCCCTGGTTTCTTGCCATCTTTAGGGTTTTAGCCAACAACTTTTCAAAAGTACGCTGGCTGCCCTGCACTTTGTCTTTGTATGTTTATTTCTCTCTCTTCTCCCTAGTTGACATCCTTCCCCTTGCTGACCTTCTGACCGTGGAATGAGAGTCTCATATCTCTCCTTCCTCCTCAGATTATTTCGAGCCTTGGCTTTCCACATCACTCATTATGTGCTTATCTTTGGATCTTTCTATTTCTCTTTCCCCCTGCCTTGAATCCTTTGTCATTGCAACCTAAATAGACTCCTTGTCTTTAGTCCTTGAAATATCTGCCTTCTCCCTCTGAGGTGGATCCACTTCAGGGATTTCTTGTGAAATTGAGCCAAGGGCCCCGAACATGTTTCCTGAATCTTTTGGAGGGAGGTTTTTCTAGGATGCGTTGTTACCTTTGGACTGGTTTCCTTTGCCCTTTTCATGTCTTGCCGGATTAGAGGCCTTTGGGATAGCTTTGGACCTCTTGGCCTGATTCCATCCTTCCTCTTTCTCCTTATCCTCCTCACTCTTTTTTGGTCAATTTCTGGCAAAGTGGCCATATTCGTGACACCCCTGACACTTAAATGGAAGTTGTTCATAATCCATTTTTTGAATATGAGACCAACTTCCAATATTAATTTTGATAGCTTCCAGTAGCCCTACTTCAAGATCCACCTCCACACAGATCTGAGCATAGTTGTATTGATCTTTATTGTTTTCCCTATCAATGAATTTTCCCAACGCATCCCCTATGTGTTTCAAAGAGACCCAGTTCTAGCAATGTATTGGGAGATTAGACAATCTGACCCACACTAGAACTGCTAAAGGAACATCCTCTGTTGGGTTGAAGTCCGGAGTTCACTTATTTAGATACAGCCCTTGAGGCCCCATAAAATATGGGTCATTCCTGAATATCAGCTCCTTACCCTCTTTGGAGGTGAATTCAAATAAGAAATAACCTTTGCCCAGAAAATAAGAGGTGACATTCTAGTTAATCAATGGCTTCCAGTTTTTTATCACCAAGGCTTATGTGGCTTTGGGAGTTGGCCACAGGCCAGTGAACTTCCCTGCAAGTGCTCACTCATACATTTTCAAGGAAACCTGAATAGTACCATCTGGTGGGAGAGACATCGCCGACATTTCTTCCAATCTTTTGACAAACTTCAAGACTTCAGCCTTCTTCTTCTTGGGCAAAGAGGCAATCAACAAGCTAAAGGTAGTTGCATTTGGAGAAGGAAGAGGAGGGTGGGGGAAGGAGAGGAGGCCCTAGGTGATCCCTACTCCTCCATGGCTATGACAACCCTAGTAGCAACAAGCTACAATGTGCGGGTTATCAACAAGATTCGCTATTACAAATCTTTAAAAAATTGAAGGACATGGGGGTGGGCTTTGATCCACTTATGTGTGCATGGGTAATGATACCATTTAATATGGTATCTTTGGGTGCAGCCACACATTCTACCACTACCTCAAGGTGTCCCCATGGCTCCAGGTAAAGCCCTCAGGAGAATTGAACCTTGCCCAACGGTGAAAAGCTCCTCACTTTCCACCATTGGATCCAACAAATTGAAGGACATGGGGGTGGGCTTTGATCCACTTATGTGTGCACGGGTAATGATACCATTTAATATGGTATCTTTGGGTGCAGCCACACATTCTACCACTACCTCAAGGTGTCCCCATGGCTCCAGGTAAAGCCCTCAGGAGAATTGAACCTTGCCCAACGGTGAAAAGCTCCTCACTTTCCACCATTGGATCCAACTCCTTTGGGCTCCTATAAAACAATATTATCACCATTGCTACATACTATTAACAATTTGTTTTTGGATGTTTTTATTTTCCTGTTGACATGAAAATCACAATTTCCAACCTTACATTCCTTGTGTCAATTTTTTTGAAGATTAGATCTTTACAATATTGAGTTAGATTTTTGGTTTTTCATTACTATTTTTTTGGGGAATTTTCAACATCTTTATAATCATGCAAAGTCTTCTTTGATTTGTTTAGCTTTTTCCTTGAAATAACCCAACTGCAATGATTTATGATTCACAAATGACATCTGTATTTATTTCGACAAAATTCCCACTTCTTAGCCCCGGTTAGGTTAAGTCAATAAGGAGTTTCAGGATACTATGTTCTGTGATTTTCTATTCATAGAAAATCTCTGAATACTGTAATTTTCTCTTTATATAAGAAAATTCTCCCTAATTTCTTTTCACCTATGCCCCACTAAAGATACTTTTTTGGCCCTTTCTCCCATTCTTCCCATTTATTCACCCCACTTTGATGGATCAACACCACATGGAAACTAAAGGGTCATGTGGATCTAAATCTAGGATCAAAGGGCTTCTTCACAACTATTATTAAGAACTTGAAAGATAGGAACATAGTATTTGAAAATGGTCCCTATTTCTTCAATTTTCTAGGCCTCTGTATTCAGTTTTGGAAGGAGATTTTGTTCCATATAAGGAGGATTTCACATGTGTTTCATTACAGATTCATCTATACTTGGAAAAAAAAATATTGGATGAGGAAACACTAGAAGGCATTGGCAATACCCTTGCTTCCTTCATGAAAATATTAGAGGTAACCAAATAGGGCAGATATACATCTCATGCCTTCATATGTATATACATGAATGCCTCAACTATGATTACTCAGTCTATATGCTTGAGCTATCAAGACACAAAGTGGATTCAAACCATCAACTATGAGCACATCCCCTTTAAATGTCACAAATGCCATGAGCATGGAAATGTACTTCGAGATTTCACCCTCAATGTCCCACCTGAACCTATGAAACTTGGAGAAACTAAGGATCCCGAGGGATTAATGAAAATACCCAACAAACATAGATCTGGAAGAAAATCCATTACTCATGAACCACCTAAAGGAGTGTTGACCAACAATACATTCAAAATTCTGAATCAATAAGAAAACTTAGACAAGAACATTGACCCTTCTCAGAAGTAGTTGAATCTCCTAGACCAATAGAAGATATTCTTGGAACCAGAGAGCCAGGAGGCAATAAAGAAGCATGACATAGAAGAAGAAAAACTAAGGAACAAGGGAAAATAAGAGGGCCCAATTAGGGAAAGTGAATTTGAACTAATGGAAACATATGTTAGGGATCATATGGATATATGAGAGATGGATCTACAAAGCATTGTTGAAGCCTACAATTGACAAGAGGAAAAATCCATACCAACACAATAACTACAAATCCTCAAAGAATCCCTAAGGAAAAATCAAGGTCCAACAATTTGCACCTACTGGTAAAAACTCTTCCTCACTCCTAGGAGTTGAAACTTCTAAGATCAAGGACCCAAAGAAACCATCCAAAGAAGAAAATAAGTGAGGAAGGAAGAATAATTATCAGTTGCTTGAAGTAATTTGCAAGCAACTAATCGACTTTGAGCAGTATGGCCTCATAAAATATAATTTTACTCCCAACCCTTCCCTTAGTTATCAATGAATGTCATATCTTGGAATGTGAGAGGTCTAAATGGAAAAGGAAAGAAAAATTTGGTGCAAAACAAAATACATGTAGAAAAACCAATGGTTATTATGTTACAAGAAACAATGTGTTCTAGGGAGACCCTTCATAATCTAACAAAATTTTGCTAGAAAGGATGTAATGAAATTGCAGTGGATACTAAGAGAGCAGTAGGTGGCCTATCCATTATGTGGAATCCCATGGAAATAAAATTGGAACACTTCTTTTCCACAAAAAATACTATATTAGATAGATTTCAATTGATTGTTACAAATAATCTAGGTACGTAACCAATATATATGGTCCACAAAGGATGGAGAAAAAAATCACCTTTCTCAAAGTTGTATAGGGCCTTCAAGAGATTATTGGAGAATAACATTGGATCATAGGTGGAAACTTCAATATAATTTTCTCAATAAAGGAGAAATGATGATGAATTCGATGTTTAGAAGTGGATAGTGAGCACTTTAAACAAGCCATTTGAACACTCAAATTAATTGACATAGAAAAAAATAATGGAGTTCAAACTTGGAACAATAGAAGAGGGGGATCTCAACAAATTTCCTCTAGACTAGATAGATACTTAATCTCTCATTCACTAATGAGCCTCAACTTGGACATATAAGCCTTCATTTTTCCCTAAGAAGGATCTGACCATTGGTCAATTAGCCTAAATATGAACATTGTGAGTATACCACAGCTACAACCTTTTATCTTTGAAAAGTTATGGATGGAGCATACTAATTTTAAAATGCAATGGAGGACTAAGGTGGGTGTGGACAAGGGAACTAGAATGTATCTCTTCCAGTAAAAATTAAAGAATCTTAAGCAACACCTCAAAAGTTAGAACAAAATAGTGTTTGGAGATATTTTTCTCTCCAAAAGAGAGATAGAAGAGAGGATGGCTCAAGATCAACAAAAAATCATATTGGAAGGACAATAAGAATACCTCATCTAGGTGGAAACAACTATGGAACAAGAATTTGAATGTAGATATGTGCAAGAAGAGACTTATGGAGACAGAAATATCAAGTGGAGTGACTAAAGGAAGGGGAATGGAACTCCAAATTGTTTCACCACTCTATGATACAACATTGCAATCATAATAGAATCACTTCTCTTCAAGAAAGAAATGGTGTAAAATTAATGGAGCATACAAAAATTGAGGGAGAGTTGGTAATTTTTTATCAATCCTTGTTGACTGAGAAATAGTTGAATCACTTAGAATCTATTTAGAACATAACTTAGCACATCCCATTGTTGGTAATAGATGCACATATTGCAATTCTAATAAGATAATTTATCAATCCTTGCTGAAAGAACTGCAATTGAATCGCTTAAAAGCTATTCAGAAGATAACTTAGCACACCCCATTGTTGGTAATAGATGCAAAAAACATAGGTTTAATGAGAGAAACAACCAAAGAGGAAGTTGAATAGGTGGTAATGAAAATGGCAGTTGGTAAGGCACCTGGTCCTCATGAATTTACTATCAAATTTTTTCATTCCTATTGGGATGTTGTCAAACAAGAAGTATGGGAGATAGTTAGAGATTCAAGACACGTGAAAGGGGTGATAACAATGTTAAATGCCACTTTATTTATCCTCATCCCTAAAGAGGACTGACTGAATGATATTATAAATTTTAATCCAATTTCACTCTGCAATGTTAAATACAAAATGATAACCAAGGTGATTTCCAATCGGTTGAAGCCCCTCCTCCCTTTGTTTATCTCTACAAAAAAAATTGGTTATGTTGAAGGTAGAAAAATTCTTGATGAAATTATCCTATCACATTAAATGATCAATTCCCTCAAACATACCAAGAAAGTGCACATTCTAATCAAGAAATATATGTCTAAAGCTTTTGAAAAAATAAGTTGGTAGTACATGCATCAAACCTTACTAACCTTTATCTTTGATAGAGAGTGGAGAGATGGGATCATGACCTTATTCTTCTCAAAATTCTTCTCTATTTTGGTCAATGTCTCACCATCAACTACATTCTCTCCATCCACATGAATCTGATAGGGTGATCCTCTTCCTCCCTTTTTATTCATCCTTATGGCAGAAGGATTGGGACAAAACATCAAAGCAGTAATGGAGGAAGGTAGAATTTGAGGACTTAGTCTTCACAGTGTGGATCTTACCACCATGCATCAATAGTTAAAGGATGATACTCCGCTCATCGATTTACCAACATCGTGAGAAGAAATATCTATTAAAAACAAATCGAATCACTTCATGGAGGCCTCGAAAACAACCTTAAATCAAGGTAAGTCCCAAATTTTGTTTTTTAACACGTCACTTCTTGTGAAGAGAAATGTGACTAGGATCCTAGGATTTGAAAATGGAACCCTCTTTGCCAATTTATTGGGGTGATCCTCTAGAGGAAAATTCTCTTTGCAATGTCTCTTGGGAAGAGATTCTATCCAAACTAGAAAATAAGTTGGCTAGTTGGACCTTCAAATCCATCAACCTGACAAGTAGATTGACTTTGGTAAAATCGGTCCTCCAAGAAATGTTCTTGTACTTATTCTTGGTTTTAGAGACTCTTAAGTATATCCTTAAAGTTATTATAAATATACAGTGGAATTTTCTATGGGGGGATCCTCCATAGAGCATAAGTGGGCACTAGTATCATGGGACAAGATCTGTTTGCCCAATCTTGTTGGGGGGCTTCACCTAAAATATTCAGTGGTTTTTAGCTCAGCCTTTGGAGCCAATATTTGGTGATGATATATCATAGGGGGGGAATACCTATGGGGAAAGCTATGGAGGAAACAACATGCATAGAATGTGTGAGATCAATACCTTGTAAGAATGGAAGGGATCAAAGAAGACTTAGTAATATGGATTAATGCATGGACTAATAGAAAAATTCTCCAAGATCATTGTTTCTAGGAAGTCCGAGATGGAAAAATCACTCTCCTCTGGGATGATTCATGGAAACAACTACCTAGGCTCAATGAGGAAAAAATGTGGAAAAATATTCAATATATGCTCCACGACCATGACCAACTACACATCAACCAATATTGGGACCAAAAAGGCCTGGAATATGGATGGAGACAATGGAAACAAAAGGAATAGTGGGATGATTTGTAGATGGATCGGGATTGGTACAAATTCTAGGAACAAGTTTAACAATGAATACTTAAAATCAAATAAGGACTAGACAAAATAAGATGCGGGGGGGCGGGGAGAGATCTAGAGGCAACCAAACAATGAAATAGGCATATCACATAGCCGCTAGGCATGAAAATCTCTCAAAGGAAGGAATTTGGGAAAAAATATGGACCCAAAGCCTTGTGCCCAAGGTATCCACATTCCTATGGTTGGTATCCCAAAGAAATATTTTGACATGGGACTAGCTACACAAGTGTGGCTATGAGGGACCATCTAGATGTGTCATATGTTAGAAGAAAGACGAAACCAATGAACACCTCCTCAATATTTTCTCCTTTGCAATGACCCTATGGGATAAAGGAGTTGCCACCTCTAGGCTATCCAATCGAGATGATACTAGTGTGTGATCCACCATCGAAAAATGGCATAGTGAATCCTTTACTAATATTGTTCTCAATTGAATTTGGAAATTATTCCCTTCAATCCTGTTATGGGAAACTTGAAAGGATTGTAACAGAATAATTTTCAAGGATTCCTCACAAGATGTTGATAAATCATGGAACAAAATCAAAATAAATGCCGATGAGAGCCAAGGGACCAAATCTTGGTCTAAGGAGAAATGGAAATCCAGTGAAAGGGAAAATGTAATAGTAAAGGTTTGGAACCTCGCTCCACCTATTCAAAAATCTCATTTTCCAATCAAACAACCTAAAGTACAAGAATCTGGTATGATCCCCTAATGGCTTCATAAAGCTTAAATTTGATGGTTCCCTGAAAGGAAACCCAGTTTTGGAGAGGTATGGAGGTGTTTTTTGTAATGAATATGGATAAATCTTCTGGGTGTATGTTGGATTCATAGGCATTGAAAGTAACAATGAAGTTGAGTTATATTCTCTCAATGTTGGTATGCAAATTTCTGTATGCCAAGGCTTCACAAGGTTGGTAATAGAGGGTCATTCTCAAATCACCAATGCTTCAAAAACTAGAAAATGGCTTATCCTCTAGCAAGGTATTAAACAGCTTATGCCTAGATGAAAGTCTATAAAGAATTTCTACTTCTCTATGTCATATTGCAACCCTTGTTCGTAAAATGAAAAATGTTGTAGAATGCCGCTTAGAAAACAGATCAGCCAAGTGAAGCCAAAAATATCTAGACATGGAGTGAAAAATAGTCTGCGAGGGGAATCTCAAAGTGGACTGTCAAGCCCTTGTAGACAAGTATTACCTCCACATGGATAGATTTCAAAGTTGCAGATCACATCCCAGGTCAAAGTTCTAAGTGTCTGTTGGACATCCCTAATGCAACCAAGCCTATCTAAATTTTTATATTCTATTATTTTTAGGCATGTGGTTTTTGGATATATATATATATATATATATATATCAATTATGTTTCATTA
>CBVK0100603986.1:0-16404 GCA_900067695.1 Picea abies | reverse complement strand
TAAGTAATGGAAAAGGAAAAGCCCAAGATGTTCTACTTGTGGATGGGCTGAAACATAATTTGCTCAGTGTAAGTCAAATGTGTGACAAAGGATGCAAGGTGTTGTTCATGTCCAAGGATTGTAAGATAAAGTCTGTAAACTCAGGACAAGTAGTGGCCAAAGGCATAAGGACAAAAAACAATGTATATGTGTTGAAAGAAAATAGAGAAGAATGTCATCTAAGCAAACATGATGAAAGCTGGTTATGGCATAGGAGACTTGGACATATAAACTTTGACCACTTAATCAAACTCAAAAACCTCGAGGCAGTAAAAGATCTTCTGAAAATATCAAAGCCCCAAGATTCAGTGTGCAAACCCTGTCAAGTAGGGAAGCAAAACAGAACACAGTTTAAGTCCAAGAGCTTTACTTCAACAGAGAAACCACTTCAACTAGTTCATATGGATTTATGTGGACCATCAAGACAGGAAGGCATAGGGAAAGAAAACTACTTCATGTTTATTATCGATGATTACTCCAGACTTACTTGGGTAGCCTTTCTCAAGGAAAAAGATGAAGCATTTGAGAAGTTTAAGATATTTAAGGCTTTAACTGAGACTCAAACAGGGAAGAGGTTAAAGGCAGTAAGATCAGACTGGGGAGGAGATTTTATGTCAAGAGACTTCAAGGAGTTCTGCGATGAGCATGGGATCAAGAGAGAGTACACAATACCAAGAACTCCACAACAAAATGGAGTAGTTGAAAGGAAAAACAGAACAGTGCAGGAAATGGCCAGGTCAATGATGAATGAGAAAAACATTGGTCAAACCTACTGGGTAGAAGCAATACACACAACAGTCCATGTGCTTAACAAGGCTCACCTCAGACCACAAAGTGACAAAACACCTTATGAATTATGGTTTGGAAGACCTACCTCAATCAAACACTTCAGAGTCTTTGGGAGTAAATTCTACATAAAGAATAATGATGAAAACCTCGGCAAATATGATGACAGGGTGAATGAAGGTATTTTCTTATGGTATGCTACAAATAGTAAAGGATACAGATGCTATAATAAGAGGCTGCATAAAATGCTTGACTGTATTGATGTAAAAATTGATGAAGGAATCCCAGCAAGAGAGGTGTATGGTAATGAGTCTTCTACAGAAGACACAGATAAAGATGAAGATGAGCAGGTCCAAGAATCAGAAAATGAAGACTCTGAATCAGATGAAGGCTCAGACACTCAGACAGACTCAAATCAGAAGTCAACTACAAATTCCTCCTCCAGAATCATTCAAAAGAATCATCCTGCAAGTCAAATAATTGGAGAAAAAGAAAAAGGGGTACAAACCAGAAGAAAGCTAATCAAAACCACCGAACAATCTCATATAGCTCTCATATCCATGCTAGAACCCAAGAATTTTAATGAAGCCAACATAGATGATCACTGGGTTAAAGCAATGAATGAAGAACTTGATCAGACTGAGAAAAACAATACATGGGAGATGGTTCAAAGACCCGAAGGTAAAAACGTCATTGGCTCCAAATGGATCTTTAAGAATAAGATGAATGAGCAAGGACAAGTTGTCAGGAACAAAGCGAGGTTAGTCTGTAAAGGCTATGCTGAGATAGAAGGACTAGATTTTGATGAAACATTTGCGCCCATAGCCAGATTAGAAGCTATAAGAATGCTTCTTGCCTATGTTTTTCATAAAAGGTTTAAAGTCTACCAAATGGATGTCAAGTCAGCCTTTCTCAATGGAAATTTAAGTGAAGAAGTCTATATGGAACAACCAGAGGGTTTCAAATTGTCTGATAACCCTAACTTAGTATGCAAGTTGAAGAAAGCTTTATATGGTTTAAAACAAGCCCCTCGAGCCTAGTATCACAGACTTGATACGTATCTCAAAGACAAAGGGTTCAAGAGAGGAACAACTGACAACAATCTGTATATTAAGACAGAGGATAATGAGTTGCTCATCATACTGGTCTATGTAGATGACATCATCTTTGGATGTAATAAGGACTCACTGGTACAATGGTTTGCTTCTGCCATGGAATCTGAATTTGAAATGTCTATGATAGGAGAACTGTCAGTTTTCCTTGGTCTGCAAATTACTCAAAGGCCCGATGGGATCTTCATTTCTCAAGGAAAATATTTAAGAGAAATACTGAAAAGGTTTCAAATGGAAGATTCTAAACCTGTGGGTACAGATTCACCTGATGTTGATCAAAGCTCATATCGATCAATGATAGGAAGCCTGTTGTACATCACATCATCTCGCCCAGACATAATGCATGTTGTCGGAATGGTAGGACGATATCAGGCTGCACCTAAACAGAGTCATTTGCAAACTGTCAAAAGAATATTCAGGTACTTAAAATAAAAAATGACTTACGGTCTGTGGTATCCTAAAAATCAAAGTCTTCAGTTGACTGCTTATTCAGATGTAGATTGGGCAAATTGTGTTGATGAGAGAAAAAGCACCAGTGGAGGAGCACTCTTCTTGGGTAACTCCTTAGTAGCCTGGCTCAGTAAAAAGTAAGATTCCATTTCTTTATCAACCACAGAGGCAGAGTACATTGTTGTTGCTACCTGCTGCACACACGTATTATGGATGATTCAGACACTTGCGGACTTAGAGGTAAAATACACTGCACCGATCCCTATTTATTGTGATAACACTAGTGTCATCAGTGTGTCTAAAAATCTTGTCCTTCACTCCAAGACAAAACATATTCCCATAAAATATCATTTTATGAGAGAGCAGGTCATCAATCAAATTGTTCAGGTCCATTACATTCCCACTTCAGAACAAATTGCAGACATCTTTACTAAGCCCCTAGCCAAAACATCGTTTCAATATCTCAGACAGAAGTTGGGTGTCATTTTGTTTCACACCTAAAAGAGTCCATCCTGTTAGGGGGAGATTTGTATTGTTTGATTATCTAATGCCTCCTACATTTACTGCAATAGCTCAGGGGGAGCATGTCTCTTCTTTGACATTGATGTCAAAGGGGGAGAAAAGAATTCGAATTCGGGTGCTGTAGTTGCCATCAATGCCAAAGGGGTATATTGTTGGCAAATGTTTAACAAGTAGCATATGCTTGTCATTGATGGCAAGTACAACAGTGGAGATGGCAGGATAAGAAGGATAAAATCCCTTGGGGATTCGGACGTGAAAGCTCAAGAGGAACAACATTGAAGAAAACGCGCGCAACAAAGCTCAAGATACAGGAGTTTGCAGAGGAGAAGGAAGACAGGGATCCAGTGACCGTTGGATCCCATCCAAAATTCTCGACAGCATGAGGGCCATCGGATATGAATAAAATCAAGAAGAGCGCACGCGGAAGAGGAGAATATATCTCAAACGTTAGATCTGAGCGCAGGATCCAACCACCATTGGATCGGGGAAAACTTGCATGGTGTTTAAAGTGAAAGGAGAAAATGGGCTCACAAAACCCCGATCAGTGGGAGCCAGCTGTCAGTGTAACGAAGCGTTGGGAATTTAGTCGATCGAGAATCTCGCGGGTGTATGCATTGAGGCATCACAAACCCCGTAGCCCCGACGGGGTAAGGTTTTGGTCACGGAGTGACGGTGACGTTGACCGGGAGCTAAGCTCAGGAGGGCTAGCATATGAAAAGAGCCATCGGGAATCGGAGTTTCACGAGTCCCGTGAACAATTACAACAGAAACCCTGAAATCACGATGAAGGAAATCCCGACTGAACCTGAACTGTCAAATCAACATGTGATCTAGACCGTCGATCCTGCTCGCGACAATAGACCACGTCAGCTAGTGACACGTGGCACAACTAGGTACTGACAAGTGTCGGGCAGATTCAACATCTCAGGCACATATAAGTCACGAATCAGAGTGACAAGATTCAACATCTCAGGCACATATAAGTCACGAATCAGAGTGACACGTGGCAGTATTCAACACGTGTCAAACCACGTGTGATGTTAGCAGAATATCGGGGATCGGGACTTTGAAATGACAAAGTCACTTGACATCAGGAATACTAATTTCGCGATGAGCGATTTCGCGATTTAATCGCAGCCGCTGTATAAAGATCGCATCTGGACCATTCATTCAAGTCTGTATCGGAGTTTCACGGATCGCGAATTCATGAGGCAAAGAACACAATGCAACGAAAATCCCAATTTCGCGATATGCGAAATCGCGAAGTGAATCTGGACCGTCAGACCCATAAATGATCAGGACCGTAGTGAGATCGGAAGAGCGCTCTTCCGATCTCACCCCACAAATGAATTGTAGTTACCCAAATTAATTTGGAACATATAAAATGTATAAAAATGGATTTATACAAGTGGGTTTATAAAAATACATCATTCACAATTAAAACCATGTAATTTATCTTTGACTATATTTTTTATAGTGGTGGTGGTTGATTCATGCATATGAAAAACATGGATATATAGTGATTCCCAAATCGAGTTAATATTCAAAAGTAAATATGAAATACACTAATAATTCCTACCGTTAATCATAATTCCATGAAATACTAAGAAATGCAATGGAAAACACTATGGGCATAATTTTGCACATGAACATTAAAATGGACTAATATAGGGTTATGGGTAAGTGAAAAGGGTTTAAAAATAAGGAAAAGATAATGTAAAAATATGGTAATTTTGAGGCTCGGCAAACCGTCAAATGTTTTGGACTCCTGGAACCAAGGAATAGCTAGGGGTATCTATGTCCTATCATTCCATTGCTCGAAAATTTGTTTTATTTGACAATCTTTGGAACTAGGGATTTGCTCAAGAAGAGATAATGCAATTTTTGCACTAAGGGGTCGATTTTTCAAAACACTGTATTCAAATATTGTAGGTAGAATTATCATGAGGTCCTTGGCCAAACAAACTTGCATGATTTTATGGAACTCAATTCTTCTATTTGGTTTGGATTTTATGTCCCAAAATGAAATTCTCAATGTGTCCCAAAATCGCTTCAAGAAGTGAGTTGCATCATGCCATAAAACTCCAATAGGGGCTCTAATGGATGAAATATTGATTTCATTGGACTCCTGACATTGGGTTACATCTAGGGTCACTCCTCTCCTATAATTTCATTTCTCAAAAATTATTTGATTTGATGATCTCCAAAACTAGGGTTTTTCTTAGTAAAGAACAATGTTTTTTTGCAAAAAGGGATTGAGTTTCCAAAACACTAGCTCAAGTGAATGTGTGTAGTGTTATCACATGGGCCTTGGAAAAACACACTTGCAGGATATTGTAGAACTCAATTTTTTTTCTCAGTTTGGATTTTATGCCCCCAAATGAAATGCTCAATGTGTCCCTAAATGGATTCAGGAAGTGAGTTGCAACTGACCGTAAAACTCTACTGAAGGATCAAATCAGTGCATTGTATATTATATTGGAATCCTCGCACAAAGTTACATATAAGGTAACCCCTCTCCTATGATTCAATTTACCAAAATTCTTTTTATTCGATTATATCTAAAATTAGGTTTTCTCTGAGTAACGAACAATACTTTTTTTTAATAAAGGGGTCGATTTTGCAAAACACTAGCTGGGAGAATTGTGGGTATAGTTCTCACATGGGACTTGTCTAAACAGACTTTGAATAGCTTACATAGGTCAATTATGTTTCTCATCTTAGATTGTATGGCCCCAAACAAAATTCTCAATGTGTCCCTAAATGGCTTCAAGAAGTGATCTACAACTCACCATAAAAATCTAACTGAGACTCAGATTAGTGAAGCATTAATCAATTGTGACTCATGATTATAGGTTACAAATAGGAGCATCCGGCTCCTATGATTCCATCACCCATAAATCATTTTATTCGACGATCTGTGGAGATAGGGTTTTTCTCAATCCAAAAAAATGTAATCTATAGACAAAGGGGTTAATTTTTCAAAGAAGTAGCACATTATCAAAGTGTTAGAGTCCAAGACACTGGAAATGAGCAAAAAAGAGCCAAATGAGCTAGGAATTTGATGGATGACCATGATTTTTTTTAATGTATTAACTTCATAATTAATTTTTGATAACCATGAAATGTTTACCTAATTTGTTTTATCATTTTAGTATCCCTTCTCAGTCACAAATGAAAGTTTTGTGTATGTTTAAAAAAATCACTGACTTGAGAGGCTTGATATCCTCCAAAGAAATTGATGTTCCTGTTACACGTCAAAATTACTCAACTAGATAAGTGTCGCATATTCCTCTCAATTGTCGTAAGTGTCGCATCTTCCTTACAACTTTCGCAAGTGTCGCAAGTTGTTCACAAAGTGTCGCAAACACTATTCGAGCATACTGCCATGCCAACGACACTAAGGAGGCACTTAAAACATATCATGTACTTGATTTAGAGAAGAGGAATTGATTATATGAAGTCAAATAACTCTTGACACCTGAGAAGAGCTTTGTCACAAAGGTTCTGGGGGTGAGTGCTCCCCTATATCAGTCTTAGGAGCGTTGGCGCCCCCCTACAAGGCTCCAAGGAGCATTATAATGCTCCCCTTCCCTTCTAAAGGAGCGTTATCCACATTTAGGGCATTGGCGCTTCCCTCAAGCTTCCTAAGGAGCGCTACAGTGCTCTAATGCCCCTTTTGTAGGAGCGCTGCCTAATCTGAGGTAGTAGTTGGCCCGTTGAGGAGAATAAGGGGAGGATCTTTCAAGTTTAGAAGGCAGTTGCATTCGAATTCTTGGTTCCATCAGGAGATCCCTGATATAAGGAGGAGGTTCCTCAACTTGTTCTAAAGATAAATCAATAGGTTAAGCTCCTCTTAACCTATATAAGAAATCTCTATTATGGTGGAAAAAGGGGAAGAATTGCTAGCATGAAAGCTATGATCTCATAGGAAACACACAGTCTGCCAAAGGAGAGTGATCAATGAAGTTGTTGTTACCCAGGTTGTGGATCTTTCGAGCAAGGGTTAGACAAAGGGGACTTGACGAAGCTGCCACATTCGCATCTATGATTGTAAGTACTGTTGTCGTTATTCTCATTAATATGACACGCTTGGCCTGTTTCTTTCTAGTTTGTGTCTGATGTTACATGAACTTATCATTGATAGATAGATCTGTTTTCAAGCTAATTTCAATAGAGTAGGAAGTGGTCGTATCTTATTTTTCTATAGAGCTCAGCGAGGAGCAAAGGATCAGATCTCAACTCGGAGCATGCAGGGACAAACGTCGATAAAGAGGTACTTCTGTTCTCCTTCCTTCTCATGTGTTAGTCTCTACATATTTGAAAGGAAGTCAGTGTCCACGTTAAGCATTTTTCTGTCTAGAGTTAGGGTCAAGCCTTTAGAGGCAATCTACCTGTCCACAGGGAGATTTTCCTACAATAGAAACTGGCAACTCCACTGGGGAGATAGCCTCAAATCGAAATTTCTTGTTTCGATTTATCCTCATTGACCTTGTTCTACCCCTTGATTGTTTTAGATCTGGTTCAATCCTCTTTTGATTGGTTTCGTGAGCTGATTGGCTCCATACCCCATCATACTCAGCCTAATTGTCGAGATTGAATTGCAATTTTTGGAATTTTTTGACATTTTGGGGAGTTTTTGAACCTGGCGCCCCTGTCCCTGTGTTAACAAAGCGCTAGCGCTCCATAATAGCCTTACACAGAGCACTATAATTCTCCTTGCCTTTATCAATAGAGCGTCAACTCTCCTTTGGCCAATAAACCTTCCAGAATTGTTTTTTCAGGGTTTTTTCTCTGTGTTTCTCCTGTTGGGTAACCTTGTGAGTCAATCCTTCTTCTTTCCATCTTTGTCATCTGTCTTTTCCTTGAAGAACAAACATATTGTTGTTTGGATTTCGTAGCCTTCTTCACTATTGTTGTTGAGTTTTTCTGCCATTTGGAGTTTGAAACCCATGCATCGTCTTTCTCTCCTCATCGACTTAACAAAAAGTGCTGGTGAAGCCCATCAAAGGTCTACATATATTTTCATTTGTTTTTAGCAAAGATCGTTGTTCTTCGACTTTTTCTTTTGGGTGTGAATTTTGTTTTCTCTTTGATTGTTTCTTTTCTTTCGCCTCTTGTTTTTATTACAGCAAGAGGGTGTATTGTTTGCATGATTCTTGCTTGTATTGGTCTAATTTTCATTCATCCAAGAAGACAATTAACAAGACGAGCCTTGTGTTGAATTGATCATTATTCATATGCAAACAATAAAAAGCATCTCCATGATTGATTGTGCATGTTAGAAGGCATTTCGAAAGTTTTAGCATCACATCAGGATTTGATTGAAGAAAATTTGTTTGAGGACATTCCTTATTAGTGCTTGTTAGTGAAAAAAGAACTTTCTCTCTCTCCCTCAGATAGATGTTCATCGAAAAGAAATGAATGCTTATCATCTCTGATGCATTTTTGGGACTGAGTCGTAATTCCATTCGTTTCACTTCCATGCACCCCTTTTTGAGTAAAGAACAACTATAACAATCAATGCTAATTAAAAATTATTTAGAACTTTTTCTTTTCTATGATCCTCCACCAACAGTAGACTAGACTTAGTACTTTGAATTAGGCTGTGAGCATAACTCTCCAAAGTTTCCAAAACAAACAGTAGCATCCTGAGTTAGGGAGAGTCAAATCCAATCATCGTATAAGTCTGCCTGGGATCCCCCTCTCACATAGGGGTTACGCACGAGGTCGCATTCGGGGGAGTTACAGAGATTATCCCTCTGTGGTTCAACTGATTGTGGTGGTCAGATCGTATTATGGGGGTCACTTTAAGGTAAATCCACAATTACTGCGTGGAAGTCTTTTAGTTGATTTCGAGCTCAATACCCTGCCCGTACGTTCGGATCGGATAGTCGACCGTTCCCGCCCAGGGGCTAACTGTGAATTGGTAACCTTAGTGGCCATAATCTTTAGGGTCTTACACAAGGTGACAGTGAAGGGAAGTCTCATTGTACCTGGAGCAGACATTGGTCAAACTCACTTGAGCTCCTTGGAGGGTAAATCCACAATTACTGCATGGAAGCTTGCACCAAGGCATAAGTCCGTTAAGAAGGTCACCATTGTAACTGTTCCATCTTATCCCCACCCCTTCTGGACTTGATCATGCGACGTTGGATTTCATCACCAACTAGTACGGTCATCAAAAGAAGGCCCTATTTGCTTGGTTGTGATTCTTAGATTTCTATTAACGTATGTTGTTTCTTTCTGATAGTTGGCCATAGATCTCTTTCGCCAACATCGAACCTCCACACTGTTCGCGGAGGCTACAGGGACTTCCTCCAGAAAATATGGAAGGAAATACCCCTTTACCCCCTCATTCTATGGAGGAATATCCTCAACAGAGCGAGGTTCAAAATACTACAACTTCCCAGGAAGAAGTTCCCACTCCTTTGGAGAATTTTTGAATTGTTTCAGAATCTACGGAAGCTTACCACATTCCAGAGGGATATGAACAATGTATCCTCCAGCTGAATTCCACTGGTGAATTTGTCATCGTCAATCCTTCTGACATTCCGACTGGGTCCCATCAAAACCCTCTAGCCGATGAGCCTTTCTGGACTGCAGACATTGTTCGAAGTCCACCATGCTTGGTGCGAGATATTTATGGAATGGGGGAAGGTATTGATGCACCCATCTCCTACACCATACCCCTAAACCATTTTATCGATACCACCACTTTTACAGCCACACCACCCGTTGGTCCAAACATACCGTCCGTTGGCCCAAGGTCTACTCTTCCCCTCCAGATGACCCATTCTACAATGGTCCCTCACATTCCGACTATTCCGGCCGGTAATGCGGTGGTCAATCAAGCTGCGATTGGCACACCTGTAACTCCAAGACCTACACTCCCTTTTGGGTTTAGGGCACTGAATTCTTTCACTTCCACCATTTCCCAAGCTACCACTACCCAAGTTATATCGGGAATTTCCATACCTATCGAACAACCCGGAGGGACCAGTATTGGTGGTCCTAATCCGCTCGGCAGCACCGGTTAGTCTTTTACGTATGGTTCTCAAATTCTGGGAACTCTACCTCAAGCTGGGGGGCATCCTCCCACCGGAGGACAAATTCCATTCGGGGGGCACCCTCATGCTGGGGGGCAGCCTCAATCCGGAGTCTACCATCAACCACACAGACAAAATGTATCTGTCGCACCTAATCCGTGGAACATCATTTTTCAAGGGAACCCACAGTTCCTGGCAGGACAAAATTCTCAGACTTCACAAAAACCCCCTTATGGACAAATTCCAAACCCAACCTATAACCTGGTTATCCTCCGCTCACACATGCTTCTAAAAACACCTCAAATCTTGTGTACTCTGGTCAAAACCAACCTCATACAAGAGGGCCCACTAGTTATAATTACCCACATAACCCGGTAATGGGCCCCACTGGTGTCCTGCTTCCACACCAACATTACCCATAGGTTAACCGACAAATACCTTTTCTATATACCCTGGATATTCCAGACTTATCTCGGTTAACGAATGACCCTATTTATCATTCTTCGGTTTGGCCAGTTATTCCAGCTAATCTTCCTTCTGATATCCCAAAATTCGACGAGAAAGTCCAGAGAAGACCCAAACAACCACGTGATGACTTTCCATTTGTGGTGTTCATCCAACTACCTCATGGACGATTCTATTCGTTTGCGTATTTTCCAAGGAACACTTACGGGTTCTGTAGTGAAATGATATATTGAACTACCACGTGCATCTTTTCACGATTTCAACTCCCTCGCCATGTCCTTCCTTACACACTTCCAACTGCCCATTCGATACGAGACAGGTACTGAACTATTAACCTCCCTTCATCAGACAAATTCCATACATATCTCCGATCAAATTCATGAATGGAGACGACGACGAAGGCTAATCAAAGTGGTCATTCCTCACCAATTATTAGCGGAATGGTTCACTAAATCATTGTTACCCCAGATCCCTCGTGATGTTTCCATGGGTGGTGTAGTCACTGAGGAAGAAGCCATTTCCCGAGCTCAGTACTTAGACTTAGTCTATTCACAGTCCGGTACTCTGTACGAGTTGATACTGAATGCTACTCATGCCACTAACGATCCATCCAAACCATCGTATGCTTCCCATGTAGATGGAGTTATTGGCTCTGTCAAAACCCAATCTACTACCCAGTCTACTGGAACGATTCAGCGGCCCGCTTCGACAGTTGCTCCCAGTTCGACTGCACCCTCTTCTACCCCCCCTCAAACTCAGGTCTCTAAGGTGAATGTGGTCCAATCAACCCCTTCACAACAACTTGGGGGTAAGAAGAAAGCGAGAAATAAACCAAAGAAAAACAATAACAACGAACAACCCAAAACCCAATCGCAAACCCCTGCTGCCAGAAAACAACCACAACAAAAACCAAAATTCCCATGTCTCATTTGTGGGGATGATCACTACACTTGAGATTGCCTACATCGCGATGAAGTGGTAAAACTTTTCAAGGGAAATTCACAACCCGCTGCGCTTACTCAGCCTTTTCCACTGCAACAATCTTTGGTTGCCCAAACCCCCACGTCGGGGGGCATTTCCAACCAACCCCATGATGAGGCCTCGACAAGTGCCCACATTTACATGTTTAATGGGGTTAATCTAACCACTCTCTCTACCACATATGACATGCCCGTTAAACCTGATACACCGAAGATTGCTAACGGTTCTTCGCCAGACCCGTTACCATCCTCTGTTAATCCTCCGTCTATTAGCCCTCCATCTGGGCCACTCCAAATTGAGAAACCTTCTTTTGAATCCATCTTACGCCCTCCTAAGAGCACCATCCAGAAATCTACTTTCAATCCCAATTCACGGGCGGCCCAAAATTACAATATTGTAGAAGATTTGGCCCAAGCACTGTGTGTTATGTCCACCTTGGAAGTTCTACAACACTGTCCCAGCCAATGTAGAATTCTCTTAGCCACTATTGACGCTCTCAATCCCGATTCATCGAACCACCTCATGTTTAATCTGGATGATCATCAACCGCGACTCTCCCACCAGTTAGCTTTTCAAATTGATGTTGTTGTTCATAGTCAACAAATCCATCGAACTATCCTGGATGAGAGAGCCTCTACCTGTGTCATGTCTCTAGCCTGCTGGAAAGGCTTAAAATCACCTTCCCTTAACAAATCCCCTACGATGTTACGCGCTTTCGATGGATGAGGTTTTCATCCTCACAGATTATTACAATCCTTAGCCGTTCAGTTGGGCAGCAAAACTGTTACCGTTGACGTCGATGTGGTCGATGCCCCCCTTGATTACAACCTATTACTCAGAAGAAGTTGGTTCTACGCTATGACTGTCGTTGCCTTGTCGGTGTTCTGATGTGTACAATTCCCCCATCAAGGAAAAATTGTCACCGTCGATCAGCTTGATTTCTGTACACCTGACGCTCGCATCCCTGCTACCAATAACATTCCTTTTTTTGGAGACCACTCAGTTACGTATGAAAGCGTTAGTGTTGGATTATTGAAAGATTCTAGCCTTATGGGTACTTTCCCTACACCACTTCCACCTACCGCACATCATATTGCCGCCATCAATATGGTCTCGACTATGCCTTATCAATCCCTGGAATCATCTGATCCTTGGATTGTACCTAGTCCTTTGGAATTCGATGTGCTCAGTGACACTATGCCACTTAGCCCAGACAAGGCCGCATACGTAGCTATTCAATCTGCCTCTCCCTCTCCCAACAATTCACATTCATTGGCACTTGATGCCTATTCGATTCCCTCATGGTTGGATTCCCTATCATCTGTCGTCGATTACATTTCCCACATTTTCCCTTCTGATGAATCGATTATGGAAATTCTCAACATCGACGATTTACCCTAGGATGATAACCATCATCGATCCTCTTTTCTTCCACCATTAGAATAAATTCACCGAGACATACACTATGTCTCCCCTCCCGATGTTACCGATGCTCTGCAATATCCTATCCTCACAAAAGACACTTTTTCTGAGGGGAACATGGGTAACATCTCCACTACAACTGTGATTGACATTTCAATCAAAGAAGGTGTCATGGAAAACATTAACCTTGGTGCTAATTGCACACCCGACAAAGTGGTCTCTTACACCGCTTTGTTTAAAGAATTATGTGATGTCTTCGCATGGAGCTACGAGGAAATGCCCAGGATCGACCCTTCAATCATCGTGCATGAAATCAGAACTTACCCTGACGTGAAACCCGTTCGACAAAAGCTTCGCCCAGTTCATCCCAAGAAAATCGCAGCTATAAAGGCAGAAGTTGAAAAAATTCTAAAATCTGGCTTTATTTATCCCGTCCCTTTGACCGAATGAGTCTCCAACCTTGTTCTGGTTGCCAAGAAACAAGGGACCATCCATGTTTTCGTTGACTATCGAGATCTCAACAAAGCTTGTCCCAAGGACAACTACCCTACACCCTTCATCGACCAAATCATTGGTGATTGCACAGGGAGCGTAATTTTCTCTTTCATGGATGGCTTTTCTGGATATAACCAGACTGAAATCTTACATGTTGATCAACATAAGACAGCCTTCATCTACCCTTGGGGTACTTTCACCTATCAAAAGCTACCTTTTGGCCTTAAAAATGCTGGTGCCACTTTCCAGCAAGCCATATCATACGCTTTCCACGACATCAAACATATAGCGGAACCATACCTCGATGATTTATGCACCCATTCGCCAAATCGATTCGCTCACATCGATCACTTACGGGCTATTTTTCTTTGATGTAGGTTCTACCGTATTCGTCTGAACCCACACAAATGAATTTTCTCTGTCGAATCCAGTCAACTCCTAGGTTTCATTTTCTCCAAAGATGGGATTAGGGTGGATCCCTTAAAGATTAAGGCCATCCTAGCCTTACCCCCACCTACCAATTTAACTCAACTCCAAAGTTTGCAAGGCAAAGCAAACTTTCTTCGTCGTTTCATCTGCAACTATGCTAAGATCACTAAAGGATTTATGTGGTTACTACAAAAGAACATCCTTTTCATCTGGGATGACACTGCCCAATGGTCATTCGATGCCCTCAAGCATGCTTTGACCCATGCACCTTTGTTACATCCCTCTAAATATACAAAGGATTATATCCTTTACTTGGCCACTTCTACTTCCACCATTGCAATGGTGTTAGTTCAAGAAGACCCCAACGGTGAAGAACATGTGATTTATTATCTGAGCAAGAGTTTATCTGGACCCGAACTCAGATATTCTCATGTCAAGAAACTGGCTCTGGCAGCTGTCATCGTTGTTGAGAGGTTTTGCCATTACATCTTATTACGCACCACCACGGTAATCACAGACTCCAACCCTATGTACCGCGTCTTCACATGTCAAGTACTTGGGGGAAAATATTCAAAATGGATCGTTATTCTCCAAGAGTTCGATCTCGATTTTACGAAGGCCAAAGACAAAAAATCCATGGTGTTTTCCAAGCTCATCTGAGCTCTCCCTCATGCCGATGAAGATATCGAAACTAGAGATTCTCTACTCGATGAATCTCTCTTCCTCATCAGCACCTCTGATCCTTGGTACGGGGACATTCTCCTCTACCTTCAAACTTAACGTTTTCAGCCTTACATCTCTCACGAAGAGCGTCGATGCATTCGTCACCACTCTCATTGTTATCTCATCATTGGCGACACCTTGTATCGTCGTGGTATTGACACCATCCTTCAGCGATGTCTGATTGATGAAGACGATGAACGCGTTTTGAACAATTGTCACCTTGGTGCCTGTGGTGGTCACCTTTCCGGGATGGCCAGAGCCCAAAAAATCCTACGTGCCGGCTACTTTTGGCCCTCAATTTTCAAAGATTGCATCGAGGCTGTCAAAAAATGCCTACCCTGCCAAATCTTTAACAAGAAGGCACACACCCACCCTACTGCGTTGCACCCCATCATCACCATTGACCCCTTTGCCAAATCGGGCATCGATTTCATGCAGTGTAAGCCTACCTCAGCCGGGGGGCATGGTTACATCATCGTCATCATCGACTACTTCACCAAATGGGCTGAGGCCATGCCTACCTTCCTGAACGATGGTCGTACTGCAGCTCTATTCCTCTTCAACCATATCATAACTCATTTTGGGGTACAACGTGCCATTGTCATTGATCATGGTGCACACTTCAAAAACCAGATGATGAGCGAATTACATGTCAAATTGGGTTTTCGCCATGAAAACTCATCCCCTTACTACCCACAAGCGAACAGACAAGTTGAAGCCATCAATAAAGTCCTAAAAACCATGATCCAACACATGGTAGGGGAAAACAAAACATCATGGAATTTACAACTTTTCTCTACTCTCTGGGCTTATCGCACCTCTATGAAAACTTCAACTGGATTCACCCCTTTCGATTTGGTCTATGGCATTAAAGCCATCCTACCAATCGAGTGCAAGATTCCATCACTCAAAATGAAAATAGAACTCCTGCCCCAAACTTATGCTGAAGAAGAACGATTCTTATATTTATCCAAACTGGATGAAACATGTCGCGATGTTGCTCTCGCAAATGAGGCACATCATAAATGAATCAAGAGCCAATATGACAAATCCGTCCACCCTTGGACTTTTGCATAAGGATACTTAGTCCTCATTTATGACCAATCTCACGATAAATTGGGGACAAGAAAGTTAGAACCTATGTGGCATGGTCCTTACATCGTGAAGCGTGTCTTACATAGAGGTGCCTACGAATTAGTTGATCATGATGGAATTTCCTTAGGAGAGCCCTGAAATAGGCTTTACCTTAAAAAGTACTACGCCTAGATCACCTGGCATCTATACTTTGTACATTATTGTATTTTGGTGTGTCTTTTCTTTTGCGTGCTCGAGTCTTTACCGTTTCCAATCATGATTGTGCTTGTGTTTTCATGTGCAGATGATGTCTTCCTTTCCTATATTTTTGGGTTCGCAGATGGCGCTAGCTAACATACCCGGAACATTGCTTCGACAACATGGGTTATTTAAAAATTTGACGAGCTGGTGAGTTCAGGAGGTATCTACTTAGGACCAACAACCAACAATATGGTAGAATATCACGCTGTCATTGGACTGTTAACCCAAGCCTCCTCTCCAGGTATCTCTCATATCATTATCTACTTAGACTCCCAACTCGAGGTTTATAAACTCAACCGTATCTACGCTATCCGTAGTCCTATCCTGCTACGTCTACACTTGCAAGTTCGTCATCTTGAGCGAATGTTTGATTACATTGAATATAGACACATTCCAAGAGAACTTAATAGTGTTTCGGATTCGTTAGCTAATTATATCATGGATCAGTATCTTGCCCACATATAAGAGTTAAGGAAAGAAAAATTGTACTTTACATGTAAATTAAAACACATCACAGACATCATCATGTATAAATCATTGGCATTTTAAAAACTCGAAACTGTATATATATATATATATATATATATATATATATG
>CBVK0100603985.1:0-16406 GCA_900067695.1 Picea abies | reverse complement strand
ACAAATAATATAAAATAAATGTAATCCAAACCAAACACTCACATAAACCACCATATATATGGACAAAATAAGTTAACAACTATATGTATTAACATGTCATGACAAAATAAAAATTGAATATAACATTTACTTTTAACTTATTACGCAACATTGAATAGAAACACAAGTCTAGCATGGAAGAAAAGGTCGAGTACTTTGAAAGAGAAGCAGAGTGTGGGCGATTCGGAGGAATTTAGTTAATTAGCAACAGGGTCAAATTGTGTGAGAATGAGCATTGAGTTATGGTAGAATATAGTGCGTCTTCAGAGACATGAAATTTCATGGAAGACACAGTTGATTTTGGCAAAGAAAAGAATCTAATAAAAATAACAAGGCCGTGAAAGTTGAATTTTAGATTCGATAAGGAATTAAGCTATGGGTTAATCTATCTAAGGAAGCAATTTTATTTACTAATTAATCACATCTGCAAATTGAAATAACGCACACTTAAATTAAATGCAATCTTAAACTAAAATCAAACAAAATGTAATCCAAACTACAAGCCAGGGTGTTACCAGATCAAGGGGCCCTTCCCGACCTGGATGGCGCACCTGGAGAAGTTAACTCAATCCAAGGAGATGCTCCAAACTTCAAAAATCAAATCTTTATTAAATAAACCCCAACTTCTGCTCACAAATAAAATCTCTAATCAGCTTAAACAACAATAAAAATCTCCCCCGATGCCTCTTATAACAATTGCATTTATACATATGCACATTGTGCTTCTACTCAATCAAATTCTTGGTTTGTTCGATCCATTATTCAATGGACGAATTAACTTTAGGATACAGTTGCAACCAACAAATATCTGCATACCAATTTTGGTTTGACATTAAACCCAAGGCCACATCATCAAATCTAGACATCATGAAATTTGTGCAAGTGAAAGTTAAGGAACTAGCAATAACTCCTCAAAGGTTCCTTTGTTTGGAAAACAGTTCATGTGGTACCCAATTTTCCATGCTAGAAACAAAACCCATGTTCCAGATTCTTCGAATTTGTCTTCATGTGCACGAAAATGGAGGGCAAAGTTGACTGTCTAGAACTTCTATTGATTTGGCTGAATTATTCCCCCTGAGATGGAGGTCTACATGTCGACGTCACCATGGAGAAAACCCATGTTTCTTAAATTTTGCAAAAAGCACACAAATATGTTAAACAATGATTGGTACCAGAATGAGAGTGATGAGCAGGAATGTTGAACTGCAGTAATGGTACAAGAATGTTGATTGTGCTAGTACAATAATCACACTTCATAAACCATCATAAGTAAATCATGATATAATCATCTTTTAACCACTAAAAAGATAGAAAATATGATGTATTAACCACACTAGATATAATGACGAATGATGGCAGTTAATTAGGGTTTATGGTGTGTATTACCAATGAAATGCAGGAAAAGGTCAATTAATGAATGTTTTTGTACAACAGAAAACATGGAAAAAGTGGAGCTCAACACTTCTCAGCTTATGTTAGGATCTAGGATTTCTAACTAGCCCTATAACCATATTTTTCTTGAGACTTATGTTTCTTAGCCCACATCTAAGCCTATTCTACACCCTTCTTCTATGTCCTCCCTTCAGAACTCTTCCCCATACTTCCATTCATTGAGGTGGTTTTTTAGTCAACTACCACCCTCCCTCATTAACTGATTTTCCTTGAAATCAGGGATGGGGAAACTAATCTGAATATCAAATATTCTTAGCAAAGAGGTTTGGGTCATTTTTAACATGATGAACCCCTCTATAGTCTTCCTCACTCTCTCCTCTAGTGGTGTCATGTCTAGTACTTCAAGTCTTCACCCCACAGTTAGCTGGTTGGTATTTTAAATCAAACAATAATACATTTACAATGTTCTTATGCCATTATATTTAGCTGGAAGAACTCCTCCCATCATTAGGTCTAACAATTTTCCCATGACGTGAATGATTTGGGGATCCTTTCATTTTTTATCGAGTTTTATCAAGAAAAGTTCTCCCACCACTTTTGAATAAATAGGTACATCCTTAATTTCCTGGAATAGTGGTATTTTGACACACACATTTTTTTAGTTATCCTAGGAAATCAAACTTATACTATGTAAATGGTTTCTCTTGGTTTATCCTTTTAAGATAGGGTGGGTCTAGATCTGCAAGGTAGGCCTCCTCATATCTGGAAGTTTCCTAAGATTTTTCTTGTCCTAACTCATTATTTGGGATTTTCTTGTTCAAATATTCAATGCTTATGAAAGGTTGGTATTTGGTTATTGTCTTCCTGGATCAGAGGTGAATATTGTTGCAATTTAGGGAAGAGATTGAATAGGTCGAGTAGGTTGCAAGTCCAACAACTTGTCTTGGTTGGCCAAGAATTCAGTTATTTGGGTTGTGGATGGATTGTGTATGTGTTTGTGGTTGGGGAGGGGAAAATGTAGATGCATGCATCTAAGGAGGAGGAATAAGTTACATGGGTGTTTGTGTCATCAGTTGTTGGGGACTTCCTACACTAGAAGATCTCCAACCTTGTTTCCATAACTAGTTTGGAGGAAGAGGGGCCACCCATTATTGTGTTGGCATACCCTATGGTTGAGAAGCTTATTGCATAGAAGGCTTAGTGTAATATGAATTGAAATATTGATATTTATCTTGGATCATACCTTGGGGTCTAGGCTGTCAGGGTCACTTATGTCAGACATAAAACAATTGTTCTAATTCTTCAGCCTTTTGGTAGATGGATTTTAATCTTGGTAATGATGGAATGTTGTGCATAGCATGGTCCTCACTGCATATTCTTCAAACTTCTATCTGATCCAATGGACATTCTATTTTCGGTTGCTTCATTCTGCATCTTGGGAAAAAGATAGCCAACGCTCATTCCATTTCCTCTTGCTTCTTTTTCATATACAATGTATCCAATTGGAAGCTCAAGGAACTAAGTATATCATTCTTAAATTCTTCTATCATGTTCCCAATTTCTACCACCGTCACTCCACCTCTAGTAGTCTTGTTGGTTCTTTCTAATATCGCCCTTGGTCCTTTACCTATTTTTGATATTCCTCTAGAATATTTATGGAAAATTTCCAAGATGGTGTTGTACTCTAACTGAGAAACATCTCCTCCACCAATTAGGTTGAGGAGTTATATACAATATTCCTAGATTCCTCTTATAAACAATACACATCATGTCTAAAATCCCCTTTTTTTTCTCTCTACAGGTTATAAGTGAACCTCTTGAAGTAATCTTCGAGGCTCTCATCTTCATGATGCGTCATCTTGAAGAATTCCTCTCTTATTTCTTTGTATTTGCAGTAGCCTTGGTATTTGTATAGAAACTTCTTTGTCATTTGATCCTATGATTGGATACTATATTTTCAAGGATTCACAAACCATCGTAGTGCAAAATTATTCATTGTGGCGGGAAAACATTTCATTTTATGTGTGTCTATCACGTAGTTGTAGCTTTTGCATAGTATGTTGAACTCCAAGAGGAAAGTATCAGGATCCTCCTTGGATAATCCATGAAATTTTGGTAGGGATGAATGGGGGATGTTCTTCATCTTGGTCCCCTCATTCGTTTCTTTGATTGAGAATATTAAAGTAGAGGTTTCCTCCTTGATAATCTTGTGTGCCATCTCTCCTCGAGGACTCTCCTCCACTTCTAAAGATGTCTCAGGAAAAAGGAACTCCTCGGGATAATATTGCTCGTTGATTTGTTCCTATAAAAATGGGTCCTCCATGTGTAGAGATCCTTGTACAATATTTGATTCTTGAGGAGTGACTTTAGGCCTCTTCTTGGAAAGAGAGCATACTGTAGCTAATAAGTAATTTGGTTGATGTTTCTCCTTTCCATTTTATGATTGTCTTACACTGCTACATTTTTGGGAGTTTTGGAAGAGCTAACAAATATACCTTGTTGATCTCTACCTCTGGGCATAGAAAAAGTTAGAAAAACATTATGTGAATTGTAGAAAATAATCCATAACACTCAAATGACTTGAAATTAAAAATCCACACAACTAACGGTAACTAATTTTTTTGAATAGTTCCCTGGAAATGAAGCCAAAAATGATGCATTTGGCAATTAATTTCTAATAAACTTAGTAAGCAATGAATATTTGTACATTTAATTATCAATATGGGATTCGTATGGAATTTGTGAGCTATCGTGCACAATCTATGCAAGAGTAGTGTTCTTTTTACTAAGGCATTGTATCACTTTAATGTCACAATTCAAAGACTCAAGATACTTAATTAAGCCACCAAACTATGCTATGGCCTAAGTTTCAGGAAAGTAAATACTCATAGGAAATTGAAATCACACTTCCAGAAATTAAAGTTACTCTTGTGGAAATTTAAATCACACTTGCGAGAATTGAAATCACACTCATGAAAATTGAAATCACACTTGCAAGAATTGAAATCATATCTGTGAGAATTGAATCACACTTGCAGAAATTGAAATCGCACTTGCAAGAATTGAAATCACACTTGCAAGAATTGAAATCACACTTGCAAAAATTAAGATCACTCTTGCAAAATTAAAATAACATTTGTAGAAATTAAATCTATACTATGATCTATTGGTGACTTGCTTGAGTATAATGAAGATCTTATATTTCTACAACAATTAAGTGTTTGTCCATTCAATGTCAATCCAATAACACCAATCCAAAGTTATTGTAACACCCCCTCTCTAAACCTCCGATTACATGTAATTAGTTGTAATTAATGATTACCATGCTATGGCATGCAAACAATGTAAATGTATTAATGATTAATAGAAAATGTCAACAATTTACTATGGGGGTGAAGCGTTAAAGTAAAATACATGATACTACCAAGGGAAATAATGGGAAACCTAGAGAGGGATTCATTATGCTAAGGTGACTCAATTGTCTTTTGAAGAAATAATTGAATTGGAAATAATATATTATTCCACTTAGCTCTGATTTCAAGGAAAATCAGTTAATGAGGTCTGACCAGGATAGTATGTTGGTACCACTAGGAGGTCTGGCCAGGATAGTAGTAGCTTTCATCTAGAGGACAGCAAGAAGGACCTCATGAGTTCCCATGTTTCACCCATGAGTTCCTTCTTACAGAAGGAAGGGGGGGATAGGTCGAGAACCTTCCCAATATATAACATGAAAGAAATGCATGCAGGGGGAAACAAAAGAGGGGGAAGCAATGGAGGCATATGGGGGAAACCTGAATATGCACAAAAGGAGAGCTCAAGGAGACTTCAAGGGAGTCTCGGAGCAAGAAATTGGTTGAAGGACTCATCTGAGAACCCAAGAACCTATCCTAAGTTGATAGGACACAAGCTTAATATTGGAAGACATCTGATAAACCTCAAAGAGGCATGAGCTAGGAGAGGTTAGCGTATAAAGTTCCCAGGTGGTATCATGGCTTGGCATGGGGGTGGACTGTAGTCGAAGTGACTGAGCATGTAGATCCTATGGTTGGGTGGAAAGGCAAACAGCCACAATCAGTTGGCTAGCTATAATTTGTAACAAATAAGTATCTTTGTGCTCTATGCAATTAAGTAAATGAATGAATTAATTCTTATATTATATACCTGAATGTATGAGGCTGCTACTTGGATAAAATCATGTTCCATTTATAAGTATGTGCACTTCAATAGTGTTGGACCTATAAGAAGGTCGGAATATTGAATGTTTTTGAATCCTTTGTAGACAATAATATGACAACCATAATGGGTCTCATGTGAAAGCGAGGAAGTGTTGTAAGCCTCCTCCTAGAAGGAATGACACCTTAACTGTAATAGTGGGGCGAGGAGGCCCGAGAGGGTAGTGATATAGAGTTATCTCATGTATGTGGAATAATCCAGGACTCTAAGTCCTTGAATGGTCGTGGGGTTTAAGCCCCAGCTAGAAGGATTGGATAAAGGCACCTTGAGATAGGTATCAGAATACCCCAGTGTCTGAGGGAGACCTTTACATGAACAAAGAACCTTAACTCCCTATGAAACATCCTATCTTGCAGAGAAGGGTTGCATGAGACGAGAACCTCGACTTAAATCATGAAATGAATGACCATAGTTTTATTAAGAGAAAAGAGAGATCTCCTAAAGGCATGGTAGGCTTCAGAAAACACTTAGAATAATCCCTAAGACAACCAAGTCCAAGTTCAGATTGATAACCATGGAAAATATAGTGTTTTGAGAAAGGATGAATCACAGTCATTGAATCGGAACCCCAAATAAAGCTTGACTCGGACTCAGACTTGGTTTTCTCGGGGATAATTCTATAATTTCTAATTAAGGAAGTGTTGAAGGAATTTTAGATGACCAATGGGTTATACTAACATCCACAGGTTGATGGTAGCCATATGGATATGGCTTGGTATATTCAGCTAGTAATAAGAGGTAATCTAGGAAAATATTTCCTTTCCAGAGGTCTGGTGACTAAGAATGGTTTGAGGCATGAAGAGAAGCTATATCGATTGCCTTGTTGTCTTGGGCATTGTGGAAATTTCCCATATTGTAATTATGGGTTGTGGAATACTTTTATAGTAGTTGAGGCAAGAGTGTTTTCTTCCTGGTTGTTGTCATGTAGAAAGGGAAACACAACTATCAATATGTATGCGGGACTTGCCATGTGAATGACTATAATATCTCAACAGAGAGGGAAGAATAGTGTTGAGTATTCCTATGAGACTTGTCATAAGAATGGTTGTAAGGTCTCTTGGAGGAAGGATTTAGAAGCTTGAAATTTCCATGTGTGTGAATGACATGGAAAAAGGTGCAAGCAATGAAACTGCATACTGAATATTATCTATGTTTATATATGCTTGAGTGCATACCAAATAAATGTGAATGAATAATGTGAAATGTGCAAGCAAGGCACATACATAATATATGTTTATATACGTATATGATTGAATGCATGATATGACTACTTGAGTCAGAAGAGTAAGTGTTAGTAAGGAAAGAATTGTACTTGTCACGATTGAATAAATAGCACAAACTTGATAAGAATCCTATAAAAAGTTTAGTCATAATTATAGTTCCATTGTGATCCAAATTTTGTACATTATGAAACAATTCCCTAAAAAATTCTACCCAATTTTTAATCAATCATAATTATCAAAATTCCAAATATGCATTTTTTTAAACTTCCTTCAATAAAATCCAATAATTCTATTATTATATTTAAAGCATTTTAGATGAACCAAATTTTATACAAAATAAAACTATTCTTTAAAAAAATTCTACTCAAATGTTAATCAATCCAAATCATCAAAAATTCAATATGAATTTCAAATATATCCATATTTTAAACCTTCTTCAACCAGTTTCCATAATTCTATTATTAAATTTAAAACACTTTATACCTTAAACCGCTTAATATAACACTGTCAAAATCTATGTCGTGAAACCAAATCTAAAACCATACTTTAAAACATTGGATCTGCATAGAGAAACTATTATACATAATGTATGAACTTTTAAACCCCAAATTCACTAATGTCATGGCTCTCCTTCACTAAACTGAACAGTTCCATACTGGTTGTTAATATATTTTCAATATAGTCTACAAATTGGTAAAACTCTCTTTGGAAACTCCTTTGAGGATTATAAAATGAACTTTTAAACCACAAATTCACTAATGTCATTGCTCTCCTTCACTAAACTGAACAGTTCCATACTGGTGGTTAATATATTTTCAATATAGTCTACAAATTGGTAAAACTCTCTTTGGAAACTCCTTTGAGGATTATAAAATGAAGATTATAAAATCAATGTGAAATATAAGATATTGGGATTGTAATATTATATTATTAATTTTTTTTTGAGTTCTTTTCTATATATGAGGGTATATTAAGTCAATTGAGTGTAGTTTAGATGGTTGTGAGGAATGATTGTTATTCTTTCCATATGAAACTACTGAAAAATATGAATCTATTAATTATAATTATGTTAAACGTGACACAAATGTAAATCTAATACTGTAAAATGATAAAAAGTTAATAGTGAAATAAATTTGTAATTTCAATTAAATTTGTTAATTATTTGAACGTGGCTATTAGATCATTAAATGTACTCAGTATCAATAGATATACACCTTTCTCTTTCTGTCATACTAACCTTCCAAAATTATTAAATGACTTTAAAACCCAACAAAATATCAAAGTTTCAATTAATTATAAGATCCGAAGACGGACTTCAATATCACCATCTAGACCTTCAAAAAAGCCGTAGTATAAGCCGTAGAACGTTTAAAATAATATTGGAAACCAAACCCTGGCCGATAAACCTATGGGAGTTGCTACGCCTAGGTCTAAATCTATATTTTGCTGATCTGGGGCATTTCGGCCAATTTCACACTGACGTTGATAACAGTCTTCGCGTTTATGGGGGATTTCTGAACCTGGCCAAACTGCGCAGAGTCGCCTGCGCCGGCGCCCTCGTCACCGCCGGCGGACTTGAGGAATTGCTTCAATGGGATACTGCCGTGGGTGATCACTTTGTCGCAGAAGATGCGTTTCCGGTAGATTGCGATCTCGAGAACCAGGTGGCCCTGCTGCAAGAAGGCTTCGTTGAGAGTAAAGTTCATAACGTGGTTCCAGGTGGGATCGATGCCGCCGTATTTGTCCACGGGCGTCCACTGCCTGCCTTTGCGATCGTTGGAGATCCATGCGACTGCGTAGGCCTTTCTTTTCGTCGAGAACATGCTCCTGCTGTTCTTCAGATTGCAGGCCGATATCATCGTTACTTCCAGGCTTCTTGCCTCCATCGCACCAAGATGAATTGAATACAGAAGAAGAAGCGAATGATGAAATGGGGAAAGAATCTGAATAAGTATTGAGCGCGGAGGAGTAAAAAGCGGTTGGGAAATTTGTTGGATGAAATGGAACACATGCAACGTTGTTCTATTTTTAGTCGCAGGTGTTGGAAGTCGCACTTTCTACACTGTTGGATTGGTGGAGTACTCAGATTTCTTTTACATAAGTTGAATTTATGGTCCGATATCAATTGATATCGTGTCCCCATTACGAACTAAGAACCAAAGTGAACATTCTAGTTATGCACAGGTAAATCAAAGTTCAAACACAGACGTGTGCTCTTCCGATAAAGTGAACATTCTAGTTATGCACAGGTAAATCAAAGTTCAAACACCGAATTCAAAGACGGATTTTGGGGGCCGATAGGAGAGACATTTGTTTTAGTCTTAGTCAAAATAGTCGATAGAGATTACAACAGATTTCAAGCATTGTTCCACTCAAGAAAAGACACAGAGAATCTACTACACAGCCTGGATTCAAACAACTATTTAAGGAGGATACATAATCATGATTTCAAGGGTGATCTCTAGAGCCCAATGTCCAAACCATACAAGCATGAATACACCAGAAATAATTACTTGTTTCTAAATTTCAGTAAGCGAAAGAAACACCATTCACAGTCCTCGTTTCCAGAAATTTAAACATTGTTTCCTTTCAGAATTTATAGTTTGAGTTTTGTTGTAGCATAAACTCAAAGAGATATAACTTGCAAAATTAATCATTTTTGTACACATGAAACACAAAATATACATCCCTTCCATTCTTTAGCCAGTTGACCTGATTTATTTTCACATACCACACACATTTTCATAAATTAAATATGCATACGAATTTATAGAGCAAAAATGAGAGACTTACTGTTTATAAGCTATTGTCCAAACAACTCTCTCAGGTTGAACACTTTTCCACTCAACTATAGGCTCTATTGCACATCAATCTATGTGTAATAGGCCACCCCCTAGCCAGGCTATGATACCACAATGGTGAAATTGTCAATCTCAGGGATTTATGGGCAGTATTTATAACTCAAAGCAAGGATTTGTTTTCCATAGGCCAGCTGCTAGCCAGGCTACGATACCACAAGGGTGAAATTGTCAATCTCGGGGATTTATGGGCAGCATTTCTAACTCAAAGCAAGGATTTACTTGCCAGGAATTTCATTACTAAGTTCTAAAAAACATCAACAGTTCCTGGGCACCCCCAATACCTACCCCACACCACACAAGGAGAGAAATCCATTCTCTACTCCATTGTCACTCAGAAGTATCCCCCTTTAGTGCTCTTCAGTGTGTACCCAACATGCTCCCATTTGTAGTCATGTAATTCTAGCAGTTTATCCTCGTTTCCTTCTCTTCTCAAGGTTCTAAACACTTTCTTTCATGGTTGTTCATCTTCTCACACTATGGTTGGATCTCTTTCTCTACATCAACTCTGTTTTTTCTCCCCTCCTTGCTTCTCAGAACCTTTCTCTTCTACTAGAATTTCTCTTCCCTTTTATCTGTTAGGCACCAGATCTATTATAATAGAAGAAAACATAAACACAATAGAGAATAACAACAGAACACCCAATATATTAAACCATGGCACCAAATAATACTTTTATTGATAAGAAACAATGTTTACTTACCTCTTCTAGGGGGAAACCTCCAACAGAACATCGCTCTATTACAATAATTCTTAAGACAAAACTTCTCATATCTCCTACTCTTATTTATACTAATTCTATCTTCTAAAGATCATTCTAGATGAACATCCTTCTAGAAGCGGAAGCTTCTACTAGGTCTTCGGTTAGGGAGGTTAGGTCCCTAACATGCCCTCCCCCTTGGAAAAGAGTATTGTCCTCAAGGATTGAGATGAGGAAATTGTTCCAAAATGGTGGGCGGCTCCCAGGTGGCATCTTCTGGAGTTATATGTTTCCACTACACTAACACTTCCTTGATGGTGCGCTGCAGAGACGACGTTCACGCTAGTCCAATACTGTTTGTGGTTGCAACCAAATGGAACCTTCTTCTTCCAACTCAGGGAGACTGGTTTGAGTTTGGCACTTAGCAGCAATCACCTTCTTTATGCATGAGACATAAAAAATAGGATGGAGCTTATAATGACTGGGCAATGCTAACTAGTAAGCCACCTACCCTGCTCGCTTGAGAATTGTATAAGGACCATAAAATTTGGGGGCAAGTTTCTAACAGTGGTCAACTTTGAGGGAATTCTGCTTATAGGGTTGCAGACAAAGAAACACATGGTCCACTTCAACAAATTGTTTTTCAAAATGACCTTGATCTTCTTGTTTCTTCATGCGATTATGAGCCATGGTCAAATTGGTTTTGAGGGTGTGGAGAATGGCCTCGCGAACTGTAATATTATTGTCAACCTCCTGAACCTTCGATACACCTGGCATGTAGGAGAGAACCGATGGTGGATTTTGTCCATATATAGCTTCAAAAGGAATCATGTGAGTAGTTGTATGGTAAGAGGTGTTGTACCACCATTCAACTAGGGGTAACCATTGAGCCCACTAATTTTGTCATTCGGATGCAAAACACCTCAAATAGGTTTTCAAACACTTGTTGACAAATTCTATTTGGCCATCAATCTAGGGATGATATGTTGTGCTAAGATGTAATTGGGTTCCCTAGAGATGGAACAATTATTTCCAAAAATTTCCGTTGAAAGTGGGATCTTTGTCAGAGACAATAGAATGAGGCATGCCATGAATCTTGATAATATTATCCATGAAAATTTGAGCCACTTTGGATGTTGTGAATGGGTGTTGGAGAGAACAGAAATGAGCATATTTGGAAATAAGATCAACTACCACCATGATGACTGACTTATTATCCGATTTAGGTAAGCCAACAATGAAGTCCATAAAAATATCCTGCCAGATGGCCAAGGGAATCGAGAGTGGTTGTAGTGTGCTCGGGGCCTTGACTGTTTCTCCCTTATTCCATTGACACTCATCACATTCAACCACAAACATGTGGATTTCCTATTTCATACCATCCCAGAAAAAAGAGTGTTTTACCCTTTCATAGGTTTTTGTGAACCATGAATGCCCAGTTGTGGGTGAAGCATTAAGCTTCGAAAGCACCATAGATTTAATTTGTGAATATTTTTTGAGATACATATGACCTTTGTAGAGAATCTCCTCATTGTACCAACATTACCCTGGAGAAACTGGAGAATTGTCTTGCAACTTTTGGATCATGCAAGAAATTTTGGGGTCTTGCGGCCATTCCTGGAAAACAACTTGGAGCCAATCTAGTACAAGGAAGGAGAGAGAAAAAAGGAACCCTTCATCTTCATACTTCTTGGAAAGTGTGTCAACAACCAAACTTTCTTCTCCCTTCTTGTAGATGATCTCATAATCATATTCAAATAGCTTGGTCACCCTTTTTTATTGCTCTGGGGATGAAATTCATTATTCTAGAAAATGCTTGAGGCTCTGATGATCTGTTTTAATTTGGAAGTGTTGGCCCAAATGCTTGAGGCTCTGATGATCTGTTTTAATTTGGAAGTGTTGGCCCAATAGATAAGGACGCCAAAGATCCATGACATGTAGAATAGCCAACATTTCCTTTTCATAGATGGATTGGACCAAATGTCGCTATGGAAGTTGTTTACTAGTGAAGGCCACTAGTCATCCTTCTTGCATGAGAACTGCTCAAATTCCTTTCCTAGAAGCATCACATTCCAAGACAAAAGTATTCTTGAAGTCGGGAAGGGATAGGAAAACAATGAGGCACAAAGCCTCTTTCAAAGCATGGAAGGATTGATCAGTGGTTGGAGTCCAATTGAAAGCATTCTTTTTAAGGAGAGCAATGAGAGGTGCTGCAATTTTTCCATAATTCTCAACAAATTTGTGATAATAAATCGTTAAACCCAAAAAACCACACAAAATCTTGAGATTTTTTGGGCTACGCCAATCATGCATAGCTTAAATTTTTTTATGATCTTCCATTACACCATCCTTTCCAACAATATGACCCAAATACTCCACTTATGAGGCACCAAAGACACATTTAGATTGTTTGAGAAAAAATTGGTGAAGAGAAAGGAGATAGAGAACTCGGTCCACATGGGAAAGATGGGTTTTCCATGTTTTATTATAGATGAGAATATCATCAAAGAAAAATAAGACAAAATGATGAAGAAAAGGTCAGAATACATGATTCATGAGACTTTGGAAAGTGGAGGGGGCGTTACACAGGCCAAAGGGCATGACCAAGAACTCATAGCGGTCCTCATGAGCTTGAAATATGGTCTTGGGAATGTCATCCTCTTTCATACGTATCTGGTGGTATCCAGAACGAAGATCAAGTTTAGTAAAGTATTGAGCACCACTCAATTCATCCAATAGATCATCAATGATAGAAATGGGAGACTTTTCTTTGATGGTGAGTTTGTTGAGGGCATGAAAGTAAGGACAAATCCACCATGTGCCTTCTTTCTTTAGAACCATGAACATGTGAGAAGAATATGGGTTGGTACTATGGTGGATGACACCCGCATCGACCAATTCTTGGAAAAAAATTCAATTTCATTATTTTGGGCAAAAGGATGACAATATGGGGAAGACTGGGAGGAATATTGCCTAGAACTAGAAGAATGGAATGATCATGAACACCACAGGAAGGGGGAATTCCATGGGGAGTGGAAAAAATAGTTTGGTGTTTGGAGAGTATAGATTGGAGGTCACGATGCATAGATGGTGTCTCAAGTGCTTTAATGGCATGGAGTTGGGAAATAATTCTCGAATGACCTTTTTTGAGGAGCTTTCCCATTCGATGGGAACTGATGATCTCGGGGGATCCTATTTTGATTCCTTGGAACTTACACTATTAGTCGTCCTATTGAAATTGCATGGTTAATTCCTTAAAATCCATGAGGATGGGACCTAGAGTGCATAACCATTCTGCACCTAACACAATGTCACAACCACCCATGTCGATAGAAAACATATGAGATTTCAGGTTGTATTGTCCAATTTGGAGACACGCATTTTCACAATGCCCACATTTCATGGAACCATCATTGGAAATCATGATTTGAAAGTTTTTTACTGCATGGATATAACAATGCGTTTCTTGAGGAATGTGATGATGAATAAAATTATGAGTTCTACCACTGTCAATTAGGATGATGACCTTCTAATTTTTAATGTAGCTAATTAGCTTGAGGGTTTGGAGAGCAGAGAAGCCAATGAGTGCATTCAATGAAATGATCGGTTCAACTACATGTGGATAAGATGGTAGAGTGAGATCACTTGGATCAGGTTTCTCTGTCGTAGGAGAATCCTCTACCTCTTCGTCAAAAATATCCTAAGCTAAGGCCATAAACAACTTATGTTCCTTACACTTGTGCCCCATAAATTATTTTTCATCACAATTATAACAAAGACCCTTGAGTTGGCATTCATCTATTTCTTCCCTGGTTAATTTTTGGATCTTGAGAGGGGTGGGATGAGGGGAAGGAGTGGGAGGGTGAGGGGGAGGAGGGAAATAGGGTTTGCGATGTTGGCGAAAAAAAAATATTGTTCTTCATTGGTATGTTGTGTAGCTTCCAGCCAAGTATGGGGAAGATCCATGAGGACTTGGGCTCATATTTCATCCTTGAGGCCACTAATAAAGAATTCTCATAAAAATGTATCATACATGCCCTCAGTTCTGAAAGACAATTTCTCAAATGTGGGGATAAAATATTCCACGATACCTGGTTGTTTAAATTTGGCCAAATGTCACAGGGAGTATGTTTCAGTGTCAAAGCATTCATAAAGGTCAGCCACGAAAAATTTCCAAGAAACATATCTTTGGCATGATTTTTTATGCCATTGCCACCATTGCCAACATTTAGGATCCAAATAGAGGACATTGTAATGAATTTTGGCCAAGTGATCAGTGATGCCATGCAAAGAAAAGTAATGTTCCATTTGAGTGACCCAACCAATGGGGTCTGAGCCATAACATTCATTCAACTCCACTCATGGAAGACGTATATCATGATGAAAATGGTACGACCGAAACTGTTGGGAATTAGAGGAAGTTGTACCTTCATGGTTAGAAGGTTGTTTAGAAGAGGAATGGATGCCAGGAATTGGTAGTTTTTCCATGACCTTAGTAGCAAAGGATTCAAGCTGGGAATCAAGGTGGGATGAAAGTTGGATGGAAATTTGGGAATTGATGTCCTTCTTCGGTTCCTTTTTTCAGGTACTCCATTTTGAACTTGATGTGGGTAGCAATTCAATTTTCAAGGTCTTGGTTATGGGTGTTGGCCATGGTCAGGGGAAAATACAAGGAGAGGTGGGAAATAAAGGTGTTTGAAAAGGGGGTGTGGTTACATGGAAAAAAGGAATAAAATGAGAGATATCACTACAATCAAGACGGAAAGAGAATTCCAATGGGATAGGTCCCAAGTAAAGAGTTTTGGGAAGGGGGTCGGGACCATAGAAAAAAAAAATGCTGAAAAATTATAGGTATCACTACGATCAGAATGAAAAGAGGATTCCAATGGGATAAGTCTCAAATAAGGGTGCGAGAAGGCCCCAAAATTTTTATTATTTTTTTGTTTTTTTACTTCTATGGAGTTATACTCCGATCTAAATAATACTGCAGTGTCAAAATACCCAACTTCTTAACAGGAAAAAAGATGTAGTAATTTCGCAACCATAATGCAGGAGGCAAGGTTACGCAACATTAAAATTTTCATGTTCCTTGTTTCTTTTTTTCCCTCCCAAGGGTTAGGTTTTTTTCAGGGTTCCTACGTCAAAATACCCAACTTCTTAACAGGAAAAAAGATGTAGTAATTTCGCAACCATAATGCAGGAGGCAAGGTTACGCAACATTAAAATTTTCATGTTCCTTGTTTCTTTTTTTCCCTCCCAAGGGTTAGGTTTTTTTCAGGGTTCCTACAGAAAAGGGTTTGCCTTGTGTTATAGCTCTTTTATGTGGGGTTGAACAGTAGTACTCGGCCCAATATCTCAAGGTATCAACTACGGAGGCTAGAACATAACCTTAAGTGTACTACCCAATTACCCAGGTACTAGATAATATCTTCCCGAGTGTTGTTCTCAGTGGAACTATAGAAATCAGGTGACCAATCAATTTATCTATGGAGGGCTTCAGGATGTCTAGGTCAATCTGTATACAGGTGTCCTTTGATATGTTGCCACTGGAAGGGGTACCAACAGGGGTTCCAAGTGTGGACAACAATGTGCACTTAAGTACTACTTGTAGTTCATGCATGTATGTTTCCCCGACTGTGGATTTATGCATTGAATGACATATCAATGTAGCTTTAATACTTCGAAATATGTCTCTACCCTAAAAAACAAATTACCCACAATTTCTGCCAAGGAAAGTGCTATGATACCACTTGTTAGGCACCATATCTATTATAATAGAGGAAAACAAAAATACGACAGAGAATAACAACAGAACACACAATATATGAAGCCGCGACACCAAAATAATACATTTATTGATAGGAAACAATGTTCACTTGCCTCTTTGAGGGGGAAACTATTAGAATATGAAAGATTGTGCTCGTTTTACCATTGACAATGCCCTTGTCACCCAACCATAG
>CBVK0100603984.1:0-16408 GCA_900067695.1 Picea abies | reverse complement strand
AATCCACTAGGGTTAGGGTTTTGGGTTATGATGTAATGGGTTTTTACCCAACTTTTGTAATATAAATAGAGGATGTATGAGGTAGCTATGGGATATCATATCATAGAAGATCTTATCTTTGAGAACCTTTTTGAGTCACAATACTTGTTTTTATTGAGAGCTGTGGAGCTCATATTGTATCAGTTTTGGATACTTATGGAGTGTAACTGAGGGTCAGGTCGCAAGATGTAGAGCTTGGTGTGATGCTGTTCAACCTCACCATTAATAAAACTATGGTGTAATGCGCACAATGCCATATTTTGATGAAGAATAATAAGAAGCAGAAGATGTTTGTGGATGTAGCCCAGGGGGATGAACCATAGTAAAATATTGTGTAATTGTGTGGAATGGTTCCTTTTATGTGTTGTAATGCTCATTATGTTGAATGAATAAATGAATACATGCAATGCTCATTGAGTTAATTTAAAGCACAATGCTCATTATGTTGAATGAATGAATAAATGAATACATGCAATGCTCATTATGTTGAATGAATAAATGAATACATGTAATGGTTCCTTTTATGTTTTGCAATGCTCATTGAGTTAATTTATAGTGTGCACTAGATTAGACATGTTATATTATGCAGAATGAATGTTAAAGAGTAAATGAATGGTAGATCTAATGAATCAGGATATGGTAGAATGAAGTAGAAGTAGAAGAAGAAGAATAATAAGCCTAAAATTCCCATGAGTTCCATCCCTTCCATGACTGCAGACATTTGGGTCTTGCAGTCACCCATAAGCCATCTTGGGCGAGACTGCATTGTGCACTCTGTGCACAATTTTTCCTTCTGATTTACCAGAGGGGCTGATGGTTTCTAGGGCTTTGTTGGAGAAATAAGGTAGAACCCGGGTCAGACCATACATCCAACATCTACCAACAAGGATTCATCTTGAAAACTAAATGTTACCGTAAACCTTTGAGTCATCTCGTCCCAATTCGCGTTTTCTCTGCACATTTCTAATTCCAAGTACCAATTCGTAGGGATCATATCCAATGTATGTATGAATTTATGTGTCCATTCCTTCTTCGATATCGAACTCCATATCTTTCTGCACTACGCAATATGATCTGTTGGGTCACTTACTCTTGTATATTTCTATGCAGTATACTCAACCTCGGTACCAAATGTAAGTTGCATTAATATTTTACACTGCAACTAGTCTTCTAGTCCTTCTTTATGTGGAGCCCACCATCTCGCTGGAGTGGCTTTCAAGACATCATCTAATGCTAACAATCTTTGTTGTTTAGGTATCTGAACCTCAAGTACCTTTACAAAATAACTTATATAACTCAAACCATCATACTTGGGTGGGTCACATAACTTCGTTCCAATCCAGCGCAATGATCGAGTAATGTGGGCACACCGTTTGGTTGATACTTCATGCATCCTTTACTACCAATGTTCCATACCTTCCTCTAAATCTAACACACATGAGATAATGCTTCTCCAACTTAGGGCGCCATCTGTAGTTGGATTAATGTAGTCATCCATTTGCATAGTCATATTATATAGTTTATAGATTTTGTTCCCTTTAGTTGGTTCAATATACCTCTTTCCTTCTGTCAGATCCAATGTTTCGGTAACCTTCAAGTCCCCTACTTCAAAGATTATTTCCCTTTTCTTCAAATTAATAAATCATGATTTTCAAATGCCCATTAGCAATGGGTATAGCTAACTATTATCCACAATATCAATGACTTTAAAATATGCTACACTGCTCACTCTGTCTATATTCATAGGTACTCTTAACAACCGACCAATTGGTACTAGTTTGTGCTAGTTTTCCAATATTAATTGGATAGGAGACCAAATCAACTTCAGATCCCTCATCGTTTCCCTTGTTTTCTTCAGCAAAACATTTACATCAAAACCCAAGTCTAAAATGACCTGGTCCATGTCATAATCCCCAATATGCGCACTTAATTTGAACTCGCCACTCATCCTCTTTTTGTGCAGTGCATGATTCACTAATCTCTACATGGTAGGAATTTCCCTTTATTGCGTGCAATGATCAATCATTCCACACAATGAATTTCATGCAGTTTCATCTTTCATCAATTCTAAACAACTTTTCAGAAATTCTTTCCAAGGAATTACCTTTTCAAGGGGCCTTTCCAAGGTAGTACCATCATAGATCAAAGGCATATCAACCACAGGGGTTCTAGATGATGTTGATACTATCCAATCCGATCCTAGTATCTCCTTCCTTGTCCATTGATATGTCTATTTTTATTGTTGTGGGTCAAATGTCGGCATAGGTCCTACTAATTTCCTCACCCATTACTCACTCTACCTCCCTCCATTTGTCACGTAAGCTCCTGTCTTATCTCCTCTATGCGTGATAGTTGTTATTTTGGGTCCTTCATCATGTATCTCCATTGAGATCTTCTGTATGTTCTGATTTGGGTTCTCATTCTGATTCCCTCTTTCCTGCCACTTCACAAGTAATTGAGGATAGTCTTTTGTCACATGATCTAGTTCTCTACAATACATTCAAAGTGTACAAAGATTCAAGAAGTCATGAGCTAAGTGTCTTGGTTGATTACAATTGTAGCAGATTATTGGGCCTCTACCTCCTCTGCCTCGACCTTTTCCAAACCCTCCTCAGATTCCTAGATTAAATCCTCTCCGATTGTTAAACTATGGAATGACTCCTTCTGTTGTGTCATTTTCCTCCTAAATTCTATACATATCTGAAGTGCACTCTCTCATCAAATCGAATGGACGACAAAATTTCTCTTCATGCCCTACTGACTTGCAAAAGTTACAACATAAATTTCAAGGCATACTCTGGTATTTATGCAATAATGGAAAATTAGGTGGATGATGTCCCCATGTCTTACATATTTCTTAGTACCCCCCTCCTAGTAATGGGTTCGGTGCTCCAGTTACCAAATAATGCACAAAGGATGGGCATTCATCCTTATAGTGGCCTTCAGTCCTACATGTGACACACCAAACATGTTCTCTCTTCTCCTTTCCTTTCGTCAGTTTTGCCAATTGAATTGTCAAGGAGACTAACTGGGTCTGGACTTGAGCCATCCCCCCACCATCTCCTACATGAGACGCTTCCAGCTTCATTGTAATCTAGAAAGCTTCAGGCTGCAACACAACCTTCTGTTGTATCAATGGGTGGCGAATGTGTGGAAATAGTCATGCAATAAACCATTCTCTATGCTATTGATCAAGAATTTGAAATGTCAATCTACCCATCAAATATTTAAATCTTTGATCATAGTCCCACACTGACTCAGTCTGCACTTGTTTGATTTCCTTTAATTCTGTGATGTACTATGATTCAGACTTTGGGTTCTTGAACTCTTTCAATAATGCTTGTCGAATTTATGCCATCATTCTTGCTTGACTTGGTGGTGTAGTACTCTACAGTTTCATGTACCATACTAATGTACAACCTCTAAATGTTGTTTCCAACTGTGCAATCTTTGTGGCCTCATCCTCGAAATTTTTCATAGCCCAAATTATCTCACATACAAATAGATGTTGTTATGAGTTCTTCGACCCACCTCCCTGGAACTCAGGGATTCTCAATATATTGTCTAACCCTGCCATGGTGTTTTGCGTAGTACCTCCATATGGTGATGTTGGATGACTCTTACTTGACGTATTGCTTCTACTACTCTAGCTATTGTTGTTATGTCTTCCTTCTCTAAATATAAGTGCTTTTTACAAATCCTCAAATGTTATCTCAGATCTAGGTGACGCACACGAGGTCATGGAATCGACACAGGATCCAGACTGAGTAGGACTTAACGACTCTTCTATTATAGGACTAAACTGAGAATCCTCTTTCTCTCCTTCTTTGTGTGGTATTTCTATGATTTGGATTCTTGCGTAGAGTTCTCTCCTCTCATACTCACTATGCTACTCCCATTTCTCAGCCTCAGTCTTCAACCTCTTGTATCTTCTTCCACTCTACAGTACTCCAAATTCGCCTTCTTCTTCTGATATACCTTCTTTGTTTCTCTACATCCTCATTCCCTCGCTTACTTACTCATTTCTTTCTTCTTTCCTTTCTACCTTCATATTATCCCATGGTTATCCCTAATTCCCCTATGTGCGCGAAGCCCCTTAGTAGTAAGATTCCATCACCATCACACATTTGTTTCACAAGAACATATTTATCCAGGCACTCAATGCTTTCATAAACCTTCTATGTGGACCCTTAAAGAATTCCCTCTCTCCGACACTATATGACTGGGTACAATCTACTGCAAATTCTGTAATATAACCCCCAATATTCTATCAACTAGAAATCGATTGCGTAAGAAGTAGTATTACTTACATAATTCAATTGTCTTACCAACTCAAGGGTCCAGTTCCTCTGGGTTGCAGTTTGATATCTTCTAGTATTCTCCACTAACCTTTCTAACCATTTAGTAAAAATAATCAGAAATTCACCAAAGAAAATGTCATGCAACTCTGTGAACACATACCTTTGCAACCGTTGTTCATCGCTCATCTAAGGGTTTTTATTCTCTCCTTGGGAAAATTATCGGTCCTTCTTTTCCATCCATTCAACAATCTCTTTCTTAGTCGACCTCCAAAACATTCCCTCAATTATAGACTATGGGTCCCGACAACAAAACCATTTGTTGGCGCATGCTTATAAGATCCTAGGTTCAGTTTATTCAACCAACAAAACCCTTTAGATACTAGTACTTTCGACATCACTTGCATGCAAGTGAAGTCTCACCCGAGGCATCTACTGGGGCTGTAGGAACCTAGTTTTTTTAGGGATGAGGGGAAGTGAGGCTATCAACATCATTATTAACAACTCTCCACTATGCGTGCAATATCCTTACTTGATCTCCTCTTTCTAGATAACAGACCCCACACATAGTTTCCTTTAATAATAGATTAGTACCTTTATCTTAACAATTATGAGATAGTAATCCCTCCAAGGTTCATGCAGTAACATACATCCTAGCATGCAAAACTAGTATAATAAATATCACCATATAACCAACCCAATGAATTATTCATGATTCTTGCACATTAAGCATAGATTAATCTGATCTATACTAATCATGCATAAAGATAACATCCATGAGAAATCACATCAACACAACACACTCAGACACACGATTTAACATGGTTCACCCAATCGTTGGGCTGCGTCCATAATGACTGGCTTCTATATTAATATTCATGTAGTATTCACCTCAGGCCCGTGCATTGTGCTTACAATAGATACAACATATTATATCCTCAATCTATCCTAGTCGCTCTGCAGTGCACACCTCTCTCTTTGCAAAATCTCTCCAAAACCCTAAGTAAATATTCACACTCATTAGCAACCTAATCTCTCTTTTTCAACAGCCTATTCTTCCCCAACCCATTACATATTTATACATAGAGCTAGGGATAAAAAACCCTAATAGTTTGTCCTAAAATCCTAATATGTCCTAGTTGTTTCCCTACTTCTTCGCCAGCATGCTGCTTTTCCTATTTTTATTCCTTCATGCTGCTTTTCTTGCTTTTACGCCTTCATGCTGCTTTTCCTGCTTTTATGCCAGCATGTTGTTTTTTCTGCTTTTACACCTTCATGTTGTGCTCTTGAAACTGCACTCTTACCACTACGCTCTTGCCACTTCTCTGATCTTTCATGTATAGGGAAACTTCTACACTTAATTCTTCTCATCCAAAATATATGTCCAACAAATTTGTCCATAGTTGAAACTTTACAAAGAAGGCATCATTCCAAGTAATTTCCCAACAAATCCAAAGTCCCCCATTAAACATCCATCCACTGCTTAAGTGTGAAGGGAGATCTCAACACTTAACCAATGTTGACCTTGTGCTTGATGCTTGTATTAGAAGTGGTTTATCGACAAGTAAATCTCACCACCACAAGACTTTTCTCTCAATTAATCAACTTCTAATTTCCAATGTAAATGGCCTTGGAGAATTTACTCTCCAAACCTACAACCAAGGCCTTAAAGACAAAGGAATCTAGTTCCTTTTAATCAAATGTTGCTTCTAAAGGTTATTATCTACTCAAAAGGGCGTAAGAGACATGGATATGGTGTTTTTAAAGGAAAAGTGTAAAAAAAACGAAACGACATTTGAAATAAGTTGTTTTTGGAATTGAAACTTGAAATTATGTGAATTGTTAATGCACATTTTTCTTTCTTGAAATGAAAATACATTTATGATTTTATATTGCAATCCAAACATTGACCAATAAAAATATGCAATGACTATCACAACACTTTCAAACAACACCCTTTCTTTTAATGAAATGCACTTTTCCCAAATGCATGAGTGACATAATGCAAGATCAATATTTTTCTTCTTTACATTTTCTTTATAATAATCAAGAAATTAATCTAATACAATGTACTTAAATAAAGACACTAAAAATGCAACTAAAACAACTTTATGTATTCTTTTAAAACCAACCACTACAAAAGGGATTAAAAAAAAATCAAACTTTTATTTTCGTAAAAAAAATCAATAATGAAAAACAAGAAAAAAATAAAAGAGGCAGGCCCCTGAAAAAATTAAATTTTCAGGTCTGGGTTTATTAACACTGATTTTTTTGTCACCATACAAGTGCAGCCACAAGGATATATGAGAAACTTGCGGTTGTTTGTGCTCTACACAAAAACAATGTGAAAGTGCAACAATGTGTCCATGATTTGAGTACTAACAACTCCCAAGCACTCACAACTGAATTTGAACCAACCCATAGTTCTAAAACAAGGGAAAAACTAGCAAATGAAAACAAATCATTATTTATTTATTTATTTTTCTTCAAAAGTACATTAAGAGATTTTGAATATTCCTATAAGTAAATTAAACACCTAGATTTGTCAATTGGGTTTATCTTGGGTGGTTGGGAGGAATGATTGTTATCCTCCCCACCTAGGTTTTATCTTGGGTGGTTGGGAGGAATGATTGTTATCCTCCCCACCTAGGTTCGATTCTTGCAAGTGACATGTTGAACTCATAATGAGAATATTGTTGTAATGGCTTCATGACATGTTGTTGACCAACCTCATGCCCTATTGTGTATCAGCCTTGTGCCATGAATATTTTAGGGTTTACCCTAGGTACCATCCTCAAAATGAGGGGAAATACTTGAGGGTTTTTCCTAGGTTTTGTAACCTGGAAAAAAAAATTGAACACCTAAACAAAGAAATATGGGAAAACAACCAGCCAAAAGAGGAAGAATTTCAATAATTCTTCCCTAGTGGTGTCACCATTTCTATTATGACAAAAATGGTTAGGGAAATTAGATTTCCCAAATAAGGTGTTGGATCATTGGTTGACTGATCATAATAGATTACAACCTTATTTATTTATTCAAATTAGTGAAAATGATGAAATGTTAAAAGAGAGGGATATAATACATGTGAATGTCCTTTTGTTTTGAAATACACGTAGGGTTTACTTCATGTTTCTTAACCCTAAATTTTTATCAGGTTGTATGAATCCTCAACACTTCTATCCCTCAAACAACTACATATACTCAAAAAATAAATACCCTTACTCTTTCCTTTGGTAAAATTCATTTCTAGAACTAGATTCAAATTGTATCAATCTATTGTTAATAAGAATATAAATTCACCAATTCAATTTCATCAATATGATACATATAAATTAATACAAATGAACACAAAATTGTGGGGAAGGGGAAGAAGAGAGATTTACATTATTTATAAAAGAAGCTTACAACAAAGATGTGATACCAGTCAATGTTGCATGTGATTTCGTCATAAGAACCTACATTTATCCTACCTCAATCTCATTTAAATTCACACTCTTTCCAAGGATTTAGGTCACTAAAAAAGGGGAGACATAAGAACCTATGTCAAACTTGCTAAGAAAAATTGAGGGTTTCTCTTGAATAATGGGTCTCTTAATCAAATATTTCTCTCAGACCTTTCAAGGTCAAGATCAACTAATCCTTCCCAACCTTGAACCTTCAATTTATATTAGGATAAAGTAATTCACGTTAGTTAATATCTAAATCAAGGACATACAAGTGTCCTCATCTTGTGTATCTCTTGCAGGTATTGTACATTTTATGCTTTACATATATATTTTAGTGAACTTTGTAGATGCCTAACCCAATTTTCTCAGTAACTTGGTTGGGTCCAAGCCATAGATTTTGAAATTTAGAATGTTTCCCCTTAGGCTCATTTATTTTGTCCCACTTCAAAAATGGATCTCCTACCTCAAATATTTTTTCTCTGGATTTTTGTTTGTCAAACCACCTTTTAACCAACTGTTGGTGAGATAAAAATTTATTTCTAGCCCTTTCCCTTTTTTCCTCAACCATCAAGAGTGTGTCTATATGTTGTTTCATGCTTGACAATGGTTGGCCTCTAGAGGATTGGGAAAGCTATAGAGATGGGAGATACAATTTGGTTGGGATAATGGATTCTTTTCCATAAAACAAAAATTATGGATAATTCCCTAAGGCTTCTTTAGGAGTTACCCTATCAACCCACAAGGCATTATGAAGTGCATTATGCCAATTCCTATGAATATCTACGACGATCTTTTTAAGAATTCTTAGCATATTTTTGTTGGTCAATTATGCAACACCATTCCCTTGTGGGTAGTAATTAGCAGAATACATAAATATAATCCCCTTATCCAGACCAAATTCAGTTAATATAGTAGAAGAAAAATATGAAACATTGTAAAAAAAAAGAACAAGAGGTACCCCAAACCTTGTCATTATGTGTTGCTCCAGGAACCGGATCACCACTTTCTCATTAATATGGGTAACGATAATGGATTCTAACCATCATGCGAAATAGTTGGTTGTAGTCAATATGTACTTGTGTTATGTAGAAGAGTTTGGATTAATTCCCTCTATGACATCTATACCCCATTGTTGAAAAGGCCTTGAAATGGTTATTGGTTTCAATGGAATGAATGCATTTTTCTCTTTCCCAACACTTAGTTGACAAGTTTTTCAATTTATGACGTATGGATGTTTGTACTTAAACAAGGTTGGCCAATAGTATCCTTCCCTTAGTATTTTATGGGTAGTGGTTTCACCCACAAAATTCCCACCTTCTGGACCATCATGAATATCCCTCAACATATTTTCTGCATCTTCTTTCTCAAGACACCTAAGTAATACTCCAACATAGTTTATATGAAATAGCACAGAGTTAATAAGGCAACACTGGGCATATTTTAGTATAAGGGCTCATCTCTCCTTAGGTCTCAGATGTTTAGGGCATGTGCCACAATGAATGAAGTAAGATAAGTTCAAGTACCATGATTCTTGACTCATTGGAATGTATAATACTTCACTACACCACAAGGAAAGTTCATTGTCCCACCCTGAATCCTTTGGTTCTATTAGGTCTTAGGAATCTGTGACCAATTTGCACAAGCCTTGGCTTCTAACTATCCTAGTTGCCTTCATGTCAAAGTAAAAATATTGGATGACACTCATCCAATTACCTCTCCTTTCTCCCATTTCCTGTTGTGTAAAAAGTGACCTTACTGTAGGGTGAGGCACTATAACCTTAGTATGGTTTTTCAGGATGTAAGATCTGAAATGTTTTACTTCCTTGTAGATAACATATGATTGCTTATCTATGGAAGGGTAATTGATCTCTGGTCTTTGTAGGTTGGTGCTCATAAATGAGATAGGGGCCTCATTGTTTTCATTATCTTTTTGTGTCAATACTGCTACTAGAGACTGATTTGAAGGAAAAGTATAAAGAAATAAATATTTGCTGAAATTAGGGATGTGTAAGATAGGGGCTTGAGAGATGCCAGCCTTAATTTTTTCAAAGGACTCCCTTTCTTATTTATTCCACCTAAATTCTTCATCATTGCATATCATTTTTTTGCAATGGTTTGATCGCTTCTGCAAAATCAAGAGTGAATTTCCTCACAAAATTAATCTTCCCAAAGAAAGATTGCATGGCTTTTTTTTATGGGGAAGTGGGAGTTGATAAATTTCCTTAACTCTCTCTGGGTCAATATTGATGCCATCTTTAGAAATAATGTGTCCTAGGAGTTTACCCTCATCTACACCAAATAGGGTCTTTTTTGGGTTTAGATATATCCCATACTTCCTACAGCTTTCAAAAATCCGAGTCAAATAGGCAATATGATTTGACCTATTCTTATAGTAGACCATGACATCATCTAGATAGAAGACAACACACTTGTTTATCAATCTTCTAAAGTCCACATCCATGGTCCTATGGAATGTATCTCCTGCATTTATCAACCCAAATGGCATATGTTTATAGGAAAAGGTTCCCCATTTAGTCTTAAAAGTTGTCTTTAAACTATCTTCTTTTGAGACTAGAACTTAGTTATATCCTGAAAACCCATCCAAAAGTGAGAACATCTCAGATCCATAAATAGTTTGTTGGAGATGCTCCATCGTGAGCATAAGGTAGTTATTCTTTTTTGAAGCTTTGTTTAAATTTCCAAAATCAACACATAAGAGAATTTCTCCCGACTTCATTTTTATGAGCACTGGATTAGCTACCCATGCAAAATGTCGCACCTGAAACATAATTTTAGCATCCAATAACTTTTTAAGTTTCATCTGCATTAAAGGTTTGAGAGATGGGTGAATTTCCTCAGATTCTATTGAAAAGGTTTAACATATAGTCTAAGAGGAATGGTGTGTTGGATGATCTTGGTATCATATGTTTTCAAATCTTGATAAGACCATGCAAAAACATCTTGATATTCCTTAAACAACTTGTGGTAGGATTTCTTTTCTTCAGGAGATATTGATTTTCTAAGGTTGATATTCTTAGGGTCTTCAACAGTTCCTAAATTTACGACCTTGTAAACAAGATATGAACTACCAATGTTTACATTCTTGGGGTTCTTGAATCTTTCTCGCAGATCGGAAAGGTTTTCGAGATTGACTACCCCCTTAGGCATTGTATGGTGTTTAAGTTTTGTAGGGCTGGTGTCTCTGTCAATATTATGCTCATTATCTTCTTGTTGAAAAATAATATTTTGGAACACCTCATCATCAATAGCCATGTCTTTATAATTCTCTTCATTAGTCAAGAAATCTATGATCTGCTCATATCCCTCAAATACTCTTCAGTTTGTGATGTTGTCAAGGAAAAATGTCTGGTATAATAGCTCTATGGTGAATCTAGAAGCCTCATAATCTTCAAGAGAAGACAACCTTGAGGCTACTATAGTAAGAGAATCAACAAATAAATTCTTGGATCGAGGAATGGCAATGATGTTAAATGTTTGAAAACTCTCCATGAGTCTATGTATCTCTTGTTGGTAATTCCTCAAATGAGGTGAATTTCAATGTATGGTATTTTTGACCTATCTGACAATGATCTTTGAGTCTCTGAAGACAACTAGTTCTTTGATATTCATGTCAATGGATTTCTTGAGTCCTCGGACCAAAGCCTCATATTCGACAGTATTATTGGTACATTCAAACTCAAACCTACATGATAGAAAGCTACGTTTACTAGCTGGTCAATAAAAATACATATGACACCTACTCCTTCTTGAGACTTGGACAGATAAAAAAAATAGAGTCCAAATCTTAGAGGGAAAGTTAGGCACCCTTTTGTTATTGTCTATGTTAGGAGTTTCAGCTTTGTTTTCTAAGATATTGACTGGGAATCATTGGTCAGGGTTGTTGCACTCTTCATTTAATGTTGAGTTTTCTTGCAGAAGCAATTATGATCTCTGTGGAAACAAGACCTCAAATATGCAAGGTGGGAAATTCCCAAAATCTAAATCACATGAGTAGTTTCCTTACACAAGAAAATATGTTGAAGAGGGTTAATTTGGGGCTTCTAAATCGGTGACAGTGTGTTTCATGTATTTTTCTTTGTCAATCCTTATCATGTTTGGTTTCCCTTTCCATGGTAGCCAAAGATGAGACCAGTCGATACTGAAATATCCATGCAATTTTTTTGACTAGTCCCGGCTTAGTAAAATCCCACATGATTCATGGATATCTATAACTATAATGTCAATCACTTGGTGAATCTTTGGGTTAAAATATATATGGATCATGACATCTTTCATTTCAACAATGATCTTGACTTCAATTCTATCTAATTGTATGATGTGTATATCACTTTTGGATGGGGTTGGATTCAATTTTTTACATACATAATGAGGCATGACATTAGAAGATGCCTAGAGTCCATAAACAGTTGTGTAAATTTCCGTTGAAAATATCGAGTGTCAACAATAAAGAAGGAACAAACAACTTATATTTTATGTTTGTATATGTTGAGTTTATGTTTGATTTTCTAGTTTCCCCTTAAGTTATTTTATTTGTGTTTCGATGGGGGTTTATAGTGTAGTTGTATTCTTCCTTCAATGCTTGCAGGAATAGACTTTTCTGCTGAGGAAGCTTACAAAATTCCATAAAAAAAATGTTTACTTTCATTTTCTTCAAGTCTTGTACCACGTTGTACTCTAACTTGGATGTTTCTTGTGTTGCAAACATCAAGGCAGAGTTGAGAATGGGAGATGGTTTCGCCAAAGGAGCTGAGCTATCTGTATTTTTAGGGGCTTGAAATCTGATCGAGTGATTTTGAGGAACATGGCCCTTGCTTCTGGTTTGTACTGCTAAGGTCTCTTTAGACAACTCTTCTTCTTTAACGAGATCACCACTATCCATTGTATAGTTTATATCCCATAACACCATTGTTGTTTCTTTTGGTGGATCATTATCTCCCTTCTCCGTTGAGTGGGTGGTTGCGTTACTTTGTTATTCAATCAGGGCACATCTGTCCAAGAAGTGATTTTCCATCAAGTTCATGGTGTTCACCCACTAAGAATAATCCTTCTTGGAGTGGTTCTCTTGGTGATAGGTACAAAAAGAATCAGAGACCACATCTCCTAAGTCAATGTTAAAGTTGGTTGGTAGAGGTTCTATGGCCTTGTAAGGTGGTAGTCTCTTAAAAAAGGGCTTGTAAGGCCTTTGATTAGAGGTTCCTTCACCTACATTCCTTTTCATGTCTACTATTCTGTTGGATAATTTCTTGATCATCCTTTGTAGGCTTTCCATATTCGTACCATCCTTTTCAGTGTTTTACTTAGCTTGTTTACCTGGTGGTCTAGTCAACTACAATCCTCGTTTACGTGGTTGTTGAAATTCTTTATTTTCTAAAGAGATACGGATCTCTTTACATCCTTTCATATGAAACTCAATTATTTTAGCCTCTTCAAAATTCTCAGCTAAGGTAAGTTTGGCAATTCTCTTAACAAACATGGAGATGGAAGTTGGCAGAGCATTTGCATATACTTCAATCTACAACTCTTGGGAAGTTTTAGCTTCAAGTTGAAATTTATTCAAGATCACGGTAAATATTTGGTTAAAATATTTCACTTTTTCTTTGGGGCCCATGGTGGTAGAAAAAAAATCAACCATCAGGGCTCCCATGGCAATTTCTTTTGCAAATTTGTCTAGAAAATCTTTTTGAAACTTTGTCCAGCTAGTTATGGATCCTACGAGTAAGTTAAAATACCATGTGGAGGATGAGTTCTCAAAAGTGTAGGGGAACAGCCTGCAAACTATGTCTTCATGTTGGACGTTCATAAGCTTGATCGCTAGTATAAATTTCTTATTATGATCTTCAGGCAATCTTGAGGTTTCAGGATCGAACTTAGGAAGTAACTTCTCTGGATGTCGGGGAAGGTTATGGACTGGTCCCGGGAGGACCAAAGCGTCTCTGGCCAACCAGGGTTGATTGTTCAAAGGTGGGTTCCCCCTTTCTTCATTATGGTCGTTTTTGCCTTCCATACCTTCATACTCTGAGTTAAACTCCTCCTCTTTTGAAAAATCATCTGGATCATAGATGTCGTCGGCTAGCGTTTCAGGTATCAGATCAAGAGGCTCTTGGATTTCATTGATTGCGAAATCTATTAAGTCTTCTACCGAGTGCACAAAAACCTTGTCGGGAGTACTAACCACTAGTATACTTTGTTGTTTTCTTTGAGGGAGTATCAGAGCTAAGGACAATGCACCGATCTGTTGGGCATATGCTTTTGTGATTATTTTGAATTGATTTACTTCCTCGTGAGGAAGAGCGTAAGGTATTTAAAGGTGAAAAGATTCTTCCTTAGGCTGGGGTGAGTTACTCATTTCAGGAGTACTCAACGTGTGTGGGTTTTCTTGGGAATGACTGACCATGCATGTGGGTTGTTTTGAATCTATAGGTTGTTTGAAATACTATGTAAAATATATATCCATCCATTCATTCTCAGACCCTCCTTCTAGCGCCAATTCTGTTGATGGTTCCTAGATCCCTTGATTCAACAATAGGAACCAAACCCGCCACCGAGGCCCAATTATACTATGTAGCATTTAATGGTGGAATGGTTCTCCAGATCTTGTGATCCGACCAATTTATCGATGGGCTTTATGTTTTCTTGTGAAGGCTCTTCCTTCAGTTTGGACTATCTCTTTTTGTATTTTCTCTTGGGTGGGACTGATATGAGATGTAAGACAGTATAAACCAACTTGGCAACAAAATAGGATTAAGTTCTAACTACTGGGGAAGAGGCTAAACTTGGGATAACCCGTTGCTCAAGCATGCAGACGACAATTTTATACCACAGGCCTAGTACTAATAAATTAACCATGTGAGCATCCAATAACTGTCTGAGAAACTAATTACCAGAAAGAAAACACATATGCTATAAGACAATGGCAAGCAAAATAATTCACCTACTTAATCACCCATCACATAATAACACCACGATTTATCTTCATCATTAAAGTAAAGAACAGCAAAATATTGCACCAGATAACTTGACAATAGATTAAATAGCTCTTACTCATTACAGCATCGTTCATGAAACAATATAGGAAATAGTTCTTCTCCATGTCCAATCACATGCATTTGATGAAAATAACTTTGTCTATGGTCTAGAAGGACTTCTCTATTAAAGGTAGCTCGGAAATAATTTCTGAAAAAAACAAAACAGAAGAGTTTCTTGCAACAACCATCGACCTCTAACTAATTCGTTGATGCTCTTATTTATAATGTAAAATTAACTAAAATAACGGATGTGTAGTTTAAACAAAACCAAACTTGCCACGTGGCGTTCTCTCCTAACAGTTTTCCAACAGTCATATCAATATATCCCTTCGAAAGGGTGACTTTTATCATACTCCAACCAACTGATAAACAATTCATCCCAAGTTTGGGCCCATGGAAATATGGGTTGTTCCATCGAAGCCACGTAAATTCCTCTGGCCTCCACTGCATGCACTCGGTACTTCACTAGACTAGTGTTTACCTATTGTAGCATAGTCCAAGTTCTAATTGGATGTTCCATAAATATCTGCACTTGTCTTGACACTGTGTCAGACACCTTCGCTATCTCTTCAGCCCATCATAAATCTTGCTTGGTATGTGATTTGACTATGTCGCACAAGTCGATGAAGTTGTCAGGGTTGTTGAACTCAGGAGTCCGATATCCTTCATCACCTGTTGATCTTCGGATTCAGTTTCTCTTGGATTTCTTGGCTAAGTTACGGAGCCAATTTCGCTCGATAGTCAGAGGGATCTTTCCTACCAATCGGAATTAAAATAGTTTAGAAATTTCTTACAGAACAATACTTGGAAAAATATATGAAAAGCGTAAACGAGAAGAAAATAGACTGACGCATACCTGTAAAGCTCGCTAAGTCTGGTTGTTTGATACTTACGTGATCTTTGCAACCTTTCGGGCTACCTACACTGTCTCTGTTAGAGCCATCATTTTTCTTCATTTATGGTGGGTTACATCCGCGCGTCATAGCATGATAGATCACGTACGAAAAACATGCGTGTCAAAATCACGCCAGTGGTCGATTGGCCCTTCGGGTTGGGAAAGGATGTCAAAGCCGAACATGTGCCAAAAGTAGGAGTAAGTTCCAAAAGGATCAGATACTGTCATAAGAGAAGTCATTAAATTCTTTAGGTCGAGGCAGGTTGCTCAAACAGAAGTCTCATCAGCAAGTGCATCAACCATCATTATCTCATTATGGAGGCTGGGGGAATTGAAAGGAATCAAGATGATCGTACCACCCATCCTCCATAATTCCTATCGGTTGTATCTCACATGCCCTAGATCATACCCGTCACGTGGATGTGACACAAAAATTCTTTAAAACATCTCATCGCAAGGCATTCAGTGTTCCCCGACACGTTTTGGCTCGCTGCCCCGCTTCGATATAAATTCTAGATGTTCTAGATGCGTTCTACTCACTAGTCTAAGCTTATGCACCATAGGTGACTCGTCTCTTTATCTTAATCTGATCAAATTTTTTGGCTCTAGGCCTTTGTCAAATCCTCCACGTATAAGGTAGATACGTTGTCGCACCATGGGGACTCCTCAAAATGCAAGACA
>CBVK0100603983.1:0-16409 GCA_900067695.1 Picea abies | reverse complement strand
TTTTTCAGCCCCCAAGCTCTTCCCTCTTTGATGGAGAACCTCATTGTCTCTCTTATATGAGCTTGCCTTTGGTGGAGGATTGAAGTGGTGGAGGCCCAACTGAAAGGGAATTATTTTCTCGGTTCCAAGATGCGCCGACACGAAAGTTTGTCAATTATACACTTTTGTTGATCATATTTTAATAGAAATACTCTTTTCTCGTCCAATTGATATGTTGCAAATATTTGAATTATTATTCCATGGGCATATTTGTTATGAATGTTAATGGATTATGCTATTGTGTGTGCTAACATTATATATTATCACCATATTCTTGCGTATATTGGTTGTTTAGGACAAGTTGCAAGTATAAATATTTGAGTCACATGCTCAATGGTGGCCTTCATCGAACGTCTGAACGAGGTGGGTTCTTTATCTTGTCTTGTTAGCATTTTCATTTATATATCATACTTGCGATTAGAGTTGATTTCTAAAGTCATTTCGTCTGTTGTGGTTTACCCCATGCCACACAGTGATTTTCCTCGTAGCCATGACGAGCCTAGAAAAGGTAAAGAGTAATTGAGCTCTAGAAAAATAATACAAAGGTTTATCGAATCCAAACAAAACCCATAACTTTTGAAGAAATAAAATAAAACCTTTGAAATTTAGATTTCGGGAGAAAATAAGCAGGTTAATGATCACTAAGCAACCTTGCGAAAAGGCTCTACGAAAGAGGGATTTTTAGATAAGGCTCATCAGAAAGGTTAAGGGTTCTTGACATTCTAAACAAGGGGAGTCCGAATAAGGACATTTGATAGGATTTCGGGAGAGGCCCTTTTTGGAAGAAAATGTTTACAAGAGTATTTTTTTGTTTCGATGAGGAAGAACCCGAGGATAAGAGTCCAATAGTCTTTCGGACGTTGGATTTAAAATTTTTCTTATGATCGCGATTAAATATCTTTCTGATGGCATGAATTCGATATATCAAACCCAATAGGCTTGTAGACTAATACAAATCTGAAGACTCCGTACACAAGATCTAGGTTATGCACGAGATTAAGAGAGAGCTTGAAATTAAATAGAACACTAGAATCCAATAGATGTGAACTAAAAAGGTGTTTTTTTCATACAAACGAGGCTTGGGAGAAGGATTGTTGAGAGTCCAAAAAGAGTCACATAAGTAACTCTTTCTCTGACAAACCTTACAAGGTTATTGATATTTGATAAACCACTCATATGCTTTAGGATTCATGTATAATTTTAGTAAGGGGGGCCCATTCAATTTTTCGTAGAACAAAAAAAAATGGGAATTGTTGCAGCCACAACACATACAATATAACAATCATTTATAGCTACTTAAGAGGTTTAGAATTTTATGATAATCATTGTGGGAATAAGGAAATATATAAGTCATCCAAAGGACATATTGATATCTAGGGATTTTAGTCATTCCAATGTCTAGAAAAATAATTGTCATCCATTTCCATGCATCAAGCTTAATCATCTATAATCATTACTCATTAAAATTCCCATCAATAAAACCTAGCTTGCATATGGATTTTCTCATCTAACATTAAAATATTTTATGTCATGGAAATATAAATAAATCACCTACCTAACATATTATACCATGTCATTGCCTTATGTTTCCATGAGGGTATAAAAGTCAAAGAAATAGTTAGAATATTCCAATATCTAATTTATTAAACTTGCTTATTGGCTATTCATGAAACCAAGTAGTAGGAGATTGAAAGAAGAATGCACCTCAACAATGATGATAAATTTCAACCATCACTTTCATATTTCACATTTAACAAAAAAAAATGTAGTAATACTAACATAAATGCCCTTATAATCAACATAACACATACTTTTCTCATCTCTATAACTTCATATGGAGTTTCACATTATGTATATTTATTATGCGTATAATACATCAATGCTCATATATCATATAGATGACAAGATATACTTATTTTTTTCGATATTACAAGGAACATATGCATATATTGAGAATTACAACCATACTTTACATAACACAAATACACATATAAATATCAAACATTCAACTATCGTACACACACTTTCATCAATGCTACATATTATAGATATTCGTATTGTTATGAATTCCCATGCCGATCTCGTATTTTCCTTGCTCTTAACTATAGATCAAAATAACATAAGCCATTGTGGTTCAGTTGGCACGACCTTCTAGCTTCTTTCCCTCTGAATTTATGGGAACTTGACATATAGTTCTTGGTTATGAAATTACAAGTTCCTTGTGTTGTTCCAATAATACTCTATATTTTGACAAGTTGTCTCTTTTTGCATCTCCCATATCCTTCCACATCATAGTTATAAACAAGCAAGTCCATTGGGATTGTTCATAAGACATGGATTGGTTCCTCACTTAATTTGCATTCCAAACACTTGGTATCGTATGTGAAATTGAAGGCAAGGAATAGTTACACTACTTGTGAATTGATGGTTATAGATCTAAGTCAACACACACCAAATGAATGAATTTATTCATTATTTTTATAGATTTATTCTTACTAACATACATATTATATTCAATATCTATATTATGCTCAGTATTGTATATTATGTTTGTATGCATTAACTGTTAGAATTATTGTCATTGATGTCAAAGAATTAATGATGTCATTAATTTCATATCGCGGGATTACAATACACACAACATTTACAAGAGTGATATATATATATATATATAAAAGTCTACAAGTATATTAAAAAAGGGGTGCATGTGACCAAGTAAAAAGTGAAATGGTGGTTTATAACCCACGGGTTTGAGTTATTTTCCCATGGTATTTTGAATTAATTATTTAAATAAGGGACACGTACCTTCATGAAGGGTTATGAAAAAGTATAAAATGAGAAATCATTGAGAGAAAGTGAGGGTGTGAAAAATGGATTAGCAAAGATTGAATTGTGAAATCAATTTCAGGTCATCTTAGAATTTTCATGATAATTTTTTTCTAGGATGTTTGAGACCCAAAAATTTTGAAAACAAAGAGGAGTGATCTTGGTATACATGTGTAAAAATTGTAGGTGCTGGTTCGTTATGCTTTCAAAGATATGTCCTGTAGAAGTTAGGGTTCCTGAATGCTCATGAAATCAATTTCAAACAGGTCAGCTTGACGCTTTTGCTATAACTTATTTTCTGTGAAGTTTCAAACCTTCATGTTTGCAAAGACATAGGAGGGATATTATTTTACATGTGGTAAAATAATCATATGCGGGTTCTCTATACTTTTGGAGATATTCCCTATGGAAGTTAGGGTTCTTGAATGCTCTTGAAATCAGTTTCAAACATGTCATCTTGGCGCTTTCACTATAACTCATCTTCTGGGATGTTTCAGACCTTGTGACTTTGCAGAGACAAAGGAAATAAATTGGTGTATTTGTGGTAAAAATATCATATTCTTATTCACTATAATTTCAGATATATGCTCTGTGGAAGTTAGGGTTCCTGAATGCTCCTAAAATCAGTTTCGAATAGGTTAGCTTGGCACTTTCGCTATAAGTCATTTTTGGGGATGTCTCAAACCCTTTTGTTTTGAAAAGACAAAGGATATATATTGGTGCATGTTTTATAAAAATATTAGATCCTAGTTCACGATACTTTTGGAGATATTCCCTGTGGAAGTCAGGGTTCCTTAATGCTCTTGAAAGCAGTTTCAAACAGGTAAGCTTGACACTTTTTCTATAACATATTTTTTGGGATCTTTCAGACGTTGAGATTTTTCAAATATAGAGGAGACATATATAAGTACCTCAGGTAAGAGTTTCATAATCAGATTTACAAAATTGGATACATGTCATACTATACAATTTCCTTCACGGGAGGAGGCCCAAAACAACAAGATTTGGGAAAGTTTCCATTTGAATATTTAATTTTTGGCCAGACTTGGTAAAGGTAGAAGTAGTGAGAATACCTAGTGAAGGAAAAATTAGTGAGTAGAATTGGTAAAGGAATAAGTAACGGGCAGACCTAGTGAAGGAAGAAATAGGAAGTAGACTCAGTGAAAGTTGATGCAACTCAAAGATTGGTGTCTCTTACTAAATTTGTGCTTAGCGGTGGCGATTGGTGTATCTTGCTAAGTTGATGCTTAGTGGTGGGAAGTGGTATCCCTAGTAGATTGGTGTCTATGAAGATCTGTAAGAGTAAGTTGGTGCCTGCCTGTATTTTTACCAGTGGATATTGGTTCCTCCAGTAGGTTGGTGCCGACAAAGAATTATAAAGAGAAGTTTCATGGTTTTCTCTCGAAAGGGTTTCCACATAAATCTTGTATTCCATGATGTGATTGTTTAATTATGGTTAATGAATGTTTGAAAAAGTTAAAAATTGTCTTATACTGATTGACCCCCCCTCTTAGTATAAGTGTGTTCATAACAATTCGTGTTAGAGTGGGTTCCTTTAGAAACAATCTAACCAATGGAAGGTACATCTCAGGAGCACACATCACCATTCAAGAAGGTTTCTCCAAAAAAAGGGCTCTGTTGTTTAACATAACAAACTTTTCCTTCCGGAACATAAGGATGCAAACCTATTTAATGGGTCTTGGTTTTGATAATTGGAAATCAGTTGTGACTGGTTATACAACCCCAACAAATCCACAAACATATGCGGTCAGGAAGAAGCCTAGTGAACATAATGAAAAAAATATGAATGCCATATTGTGCAGTATATTAAAATCTTAGTTTTTCAAGGTGATGCATTGTGGATCGGAAAAAGAAATTTGGGACAAGCTTCAATATATCTATGAAGGAGATGACAAAGTTAAGAAGGCAAAGCTCCAAACTCATAAAAGACAATTTGAGATCCTGAAAATGAAAGAAGAAGAAAATGTTGCAGCCTATCTTCTCAGTGTGGATGAAATTGTCAACACCATCAAAGGACTTGGTGAAAAGGTTGAAGAACCGATGATTGTACAAAAGGTGTTAAGGTCACTCCCCTTAAGATTTGATGCCAAAGTTTCCTCCATTAGGTGTTAAGGTCACTCCCCTTAAGATTTGATGCCAAAGTTTCCTCCATTTAAGAAATGAAGGACCTTGATTCTTTAACAATGGATGAACTGCATGGGATTCTCACAACATATGAAATGAGTACATAGAAAGAAAATCCATCAAAGAAATAAGAAACCTTCAAAGCCTCAAAGAAGACAAAGAGCAAAGAGAAAAATCAAGTGATAGTTCCAATAATGAATCTGATGCACTGGAATCCCATTTTGTGAGGAAAATCAAGAAAGGATATAAAAAATATAAAGGTAAGCTTCCATTTAAATGATTTAATTGTGGAAAAGTAGGGCATTTTGTTGATAAGTGTCCATATGCAAATGATGAAAGTAGTGATGATGAAGATGAACATAATGTTAACAAAGGGAGCAAACATCATCCACACAAAAAGAACCACAAACATGATAAGCATGAAAAGATGAAGAAATCTTATAAGCAAAAGAAGAATCTCTACTCAAATGGGGTTAATGACTCGTCTGAAGAAAGCAGTGAACAAAGTTTCTAAAGTGATAGATAAGAAACTCTCTTTATGGAAATCAAAAGAAAGACTGATGAATAAAAGGGATATAAACGATGGACTCAAAAGAAGAGGAAAATGTTGAAATATGTGGGGAAATTAATCTTAAATAAGAATTCATTTTTGCTTTAAGAGAAATAAATAAGCTAAGAAAAAGAATTTGAAACAAAAGGAGCAACTGCAAAAATATGAAGAAGAGGATCATGATTCAAAAGCCAAAATGTCACAAATCCATGAAGGAACAGAGAAGGCTATTATTAGCCTAAAGATTCAACTAGAAGAGGAAAAAATTATGGAAGAGGTGGTGAGAATCCAACGAAAGAAAAAGGAATAAAACCGTGAAGAGCTAGAATATGAGATTGCTTCCTTAAGAAAGGAACAAGAGAAAACAACTATTAAATTGAATAGAAGCTTGAACTTTGAAAAGAGTACACAAACCTCAGATAAAATCATCAATTATCAAAGGTGTCAATTCATTAAGACATGCCTTGGATATTATGTTATTGTTGCCTCCCTACCTACATTTGGACTTGCTACAACTACTGGAGTTCTATTTGTTGCAGGTGGAGTTCAGATTGGTTTTTCAAAAGAGCAACCTACTATCGATTGTGCCAAATAGATTGATGAGTGTCTTGTTCCTCACATGGAAGAATTTTAGCATACATATGACAATGATGTCGACATGATGAGTTTTTATACTTCTATAAGTGAACCCAATCCTGAGCGTACTTCCTTTTTTCATCCAACATAAAAATTAGTTCCCTATCATCATCCTCACCATAAAAATTTAAGGAATCACAATCATGATTTTATATCTTTGCAAAAGAGACATGAAAGACATAATTGTGGACCAATTATGACTACTATGATAGATTATGGTTGGATTGATGGATGGTCATGGAATAATTTGGCCATATGTTTGAGGACTTTATATCATTGTGTATCATCAGGTGTACAATCATGCATAGTTCCTCTTACTTACTAATGATTTCCTTGGAAGTGGTCGATGAAGGATCGACCCGACATGACAATTGACTGGAATTTCGACTAAGTGCTTAAGGAGAAGAAAATTTTTAGAGGGAACATCCATTTTCCATTGATTTCAAAGGGGGAGAGTTGCAGACATGGGTAGAATTATCTCTCTTCCTAGGAGAGTTACAGACAGGGGAGAGTTGCAAACAAGGGGGAGAGTTCTTTCTATGCATGGTGGACTATGTGTTTCATTGCAATATTTCCATCAATAACAAAGGGGAAGATTGTTGGAATTATTGTCATTGATGTCAAAGGATTAATGATGTCATTGATGTCATATTACAATATTATGATACACACAAAATTTCAAATATTGATTTATATATAGGTCTACAAGTATATTAAAAAAGGGGTGCATGTGACAAAGCAAAACGTGAAATGGTGGTTTCAAACCCATGGGTTTGGGGTATTTTCCCATGGTATTTGGGATATTTTTCCATATTATTGGGAATTAATTATTTAATTAAGGGAAATGTCCCTTCATGAAGGGTTATGAAAAATTATAAAAAGAGAAAGAATTGAGAGAAAATGTGTGTGTGAAAAATGGATTAGCAAAGATTGAATTGTGAAATCAGTTTCAGGTCATCTTGGACTTTTGTCGATAACTTTGTTTGTAGTATCTTTCATACCATGTAATTAGGAATAGATGGAGGAAATATCTTGGTTTACTTGTGGTGAAAATTGCAGATGTTGGTTCACTAAACTTTCATAGATATTCCTTGTGGAAGTTAGGGTTCTTGAATTCTGTTGAAATTACTTTCAAACATGTCATCTTGGCACTTTCATTATAACTCATTTGATGGGATGTTTCATACCCTAATATTTTGCAAAGACATGGGAGAGATATGTTTTTACACGTGATTAAATTATTAGATGTTGGTTTTCTATAATTTTGTAGATATTCCCTATGGAAGTTATGGTTTCTGAATGCTCCTGAAATTCCTTTCAAGCAAGTTATCTTGGCTTTTTTTCTATAACTTATTTTATGAGATGTTTCAGACCATAATATTTTACATAGAAAAATAAATATCTTGGTGTACATGTGGTAAAATTATTGGATGATGGTTCTTATAATTTTAGAGATATGCTCTATGGAAGTTAGGGTTCCTTAATTTTAATTAAATTAGTTTCAAACAAGTCATCTTGGAACTTTTGTTATAAATTATTTTATGGGATGTTTTCAATCTTGATACTTTTCATAGATAGAGGAGACATACAAAAGTACCTCAGTAAAATTTTTAGAATCATATTTTAAAAATTGGATACGTGGCATGTTGTACAAGTTTGTTATTGGGAAGAGGCCCAAAACAACAAGCTTTGGGAAAGTTTCCATTTGGATATTCAAATTTTGGTCAGACCTGGTAAAGGCAGAAGCAGTGAGCAGACCTGTTGAAGGCAGAAGCAGTGATCAGACTTGGTAACTGCAGAAGCAACAAGAAAACCTAGTGAAGGTAGAAATAACAAGCAAACTCGGTGAAGGTTGGTGTAGCTCAGAGATTGATGTCTCTTGCTAAGTTGGTGCTTAGCGATGGGATTTGGTGTCTTTAGTAGATTGGTGTCTATGAAGATCTGTAAGAGATTGGTGTATCTTACTAAGTTGGTGTTTACCAGTGGGGATTGGTGTCTATGAAAATCTACAAGAGTAGGTTGGTGCCTAGAAGGATTTGTATTAGTGAGAATTGGTGTCTCCAATAGGTTGGTGCCTACAAATATTTATAAAGAAAATTTTCACGGTTTTCTCCCAAAAAGTTTTCCACGTAAATCTTGTGTTTCATGTTTTGTAGTTAATATGTAATTGTTTTCTTGTGGTTGATGAATGTTTGAAAAAGAAAAAAATCGTCTTATACTGATTTACCCCCCTCAATATAATTATGTACTCAACAAAAAGAACTTGATCTGTTATAATTTAAAGCACTAAATTTGTTGTGCTCCTATGTGCAATGAATTCCATTTGTGAAATAAATTGAAAGACTGGGTAGTTTATTCCAATCAGTTGCCCTTATTGAATCAATACTTGACTTTAAATTATTTCATGATATCAAATTCTATTACGGATATTTAAACGATCAAAAGGTTCTTGAAAAGGGTGGGGACTTGGTCGTCGAGTTTGATCTAAGATTTTTGAATTTTATATGGTTTAAATTATCATGGATATTTAAACAATCAAAAGCTTTTGAAAAGGGTGGGGACTTGGTCGTTGAGTTTGATATAAGATTTTTGAATTTTATATGGGATAAATTATTATGGATATTTAAACAATCAAAAGGTTCTTGAAAAGGGTGGGGACTTGGTCGTTGAGTCTGGGAAAGAGTTTGATCTAAGATTTTTGAATTTTATATGGGATAAATTCTTGCCAAGAAATCTCATCTTAAATGACATTTCTTTATCTACTACACAATTAATTTTGAAAGTTTTAAACACAATGTCGATATTTGGGATTGTGGTTTTTGTGGGCAACTTTTCTTCAACTTTGAGTATGTTAGCAAATTCTAGGAGGAGATTTCATCATGTTAGCATCCTATAATTGGAAGGATGGTTGAATGGAAAGATAATTGGTATGTTGCATTTTTTAACGTGAAATCTAATAATCGAATGCAAGCTTTATGGAATGGCTTTACCATAGAATGTTCATGGACTTTGCATAGAATATTCATGGACTCTGGAAATCAAGAAATGGATAACATTATAATGACATTGAAAGGAGGTTCACTAACTTCAATTCAAAACTCAAGGATCATTTTTCCTTAGCTTAGGTTTTTTATTCCACTGTTAATAGATGAATTTGCACTCCTCTTTATAGCCATTTTGATATGTTGCATATTTCAGTGACATTTACCTATTTTAGTCATCAGTGGAAACTAATACAATTCATTTAATTTAATTTGTGTCTCATTTCACCTTGAAATGGATAACTTATATCCCTACCTATTACAAGCAATCTCCCTTTTAGATCCCTCAAAAGTTGGTGAAAGGAGTACACCTGGTGTAGAGAGAAGGGGAAGAATTGCCCCTTGATTTGTGAAAGAGGCAATTTTAGAGGTAAGGGAAGACGACCTTGTTCCCTTTGAGAAATCAGTTTATAATGATCGTGTTGGTTGGAACAATGAACAAGTTGAAGGCCCGCCAATTGATTAAGAAGGTTGGTAGATATATCATATGGTAAATCCATGTTGGCCGACTAGATAAGAACCAAGAATTGAAGATGTTGCTAATGCCTCTGACTCTACAACTAATCCCCAAACCAGGATCCATATTTCGACATCCAATCAATTAAATAAAAAAGATAATATTTAGCCTCATAGAAATGAAAAAGAAGCTGATATTGATCTTCCTAAAGACAATACTGAAGTTCTCGTGTTAATTATGATATTGCCTTGTTATTTGTTGTTTTTTCAACAAATTCATCGAAGACATTATTTGATGTTTTTAGCAGTTTTTGTTTCTAAACTTTTGCACTTAAGCTTGTCGATTTATTTTTGATAGCAAATAGTTGCATATCTTTCGTCATATTGTTGTTCTTTTATATATAATAATAATAATAATAATAATAATAATAATCTAATTTTAAGGTCACAGCCAAGCCAGACACCAAATTGATGTATGAGACTCCCTTGTTTTTAGGACAAGAGACCACTCTGCATAGCGATTTGACTGCCACAAGATTCTGGAAATGGATTAGCAACAAACAATTGGATTATTCTACATATGCATGCACTCTTAGATCATTATGGAAATTTCCATGATAAATGTAAGGAATATTTAAAACAAGAAAAATCTAACCAATGCCACGAGATTCTGGAAATGGATTAGCAACAAACAATTGGATTATTCTACATGTGCATGCACCCTTAGATCATTATGGAAATTTCCATGGTAAATGTGGGGTATATTTAAAACAAGAAAAATCTAACCAAAATGGAAAATATGACATCTTTTTGGCAGCAGGGAATCATATATCTACCTATAGTTCAAAAGACGAAGCATACAGTATATCTAATAAGAGTATAATATTAATGAAAAATAAATATTAATGGTTTTGTTTGTAGTCAAGATGACAGGATATGTATATATATATATATATATATCACCATTCAGACATCGATTCATTTATTATTAAGACATATTTCATGTCTTTAAATACTTTGCTGTCTTACAATTGGGAATCTTGAAGATGACCTGCCTTGTAAATAAGCAATAGGAACCAGTTGTCCCACTCCAATCTTACTACAGGTTAAATATATAGGATTTTATTGAACTCCAATGGCAACCTAAGTTATACAAAATCCAACAAGATCGTCACACCCGCTTGTTTGTTCAGCGATATCTCTAGTCTGTTGCAAGACTGCCTAACATGACTGTAACAGCTTCTCCTTGTAAAATTACACTTTGTGGGTCCTCAACCACTTGAAGGACCAACTTTCCGCCTCTCTTTGATGCCTGATTCACAAAAGATGTTATGGTATGTCTCAAAAACAAAAACCATTTTGCACTGTATTGCTTGCAACTGAACCTGTATGCTTTTCAAGAAATCTAATAAAATTGCAGCTATCACTATGATACTATGTATTGACAACTATCAATCCTCTGCATAAAACGTTAATTAAACAGAAACCTCTTAGAGAGGCTACTACTAATTATGGATAAACACACAGCTGCGATCCCCTTCATATGCTCAACTGCTCAGCTCCCATCGAAATATGTTATGGGAAATGCAGCGTACCTGGTAAGCAACCAACTCGGTTTTTCCAAGCTTTTTGGCCCAATATGGTGCCAATGCACAGTGAGCACTTCCACACACAGGGTCCTAAAAGATGAAACCAAAATATAAGAAACAAACCAAATTCAAGGAGAGTTGAAAACAAACGATCAAATTTAAGAATTTAAAGATATAAAAAGGATGGGTTGTGCACTCATCACATAAATTCAAGAGTTTTTGATGGAAGCATAGACACTGCATTTTTGAAGGATAAAGTAACATTAAAATTCTCTTAAAAACCTCTCGGTTAATTTGTGTAAAACTCAAACAAAATTTGACAATTTTTAATTTTTTTTACATTGTACTTCTACTTTCTTTTATAGATAAAGATGCTCTTTCACTTTTTAGAAGATAGGGTAAGGAATACAAGATGTTTTTTATATTACTAATTTAAGTTTTAATTAGTCATCAGTCAAGACAACATTGCTACAAATGCAATGTGAATGATTCTTGATCCCTACAAATAACTGACCTCTAATATTAGAAGTTATTTTGTCTTCAAGACAGAGAGAAGCACATGCACAAGAACCTTAATTTGTTTTAAGGGGAAAAGGAAAAATAACTCAATTTATGCCACGAATTCATGTTTCAAATTAAAAAAAAAAGTCTGAGGAAAGATTTATTTTGTTTCGAGTCCAAGAAATAAAGTTTGAGGAAAGATTTAAATCATTTCATCTTAACATTTCACAGTTGTTACCTCATTAACACCAAGTTTTGGGCAAAAAAACCGAGAAAAAAAGTCAAAGCCAGATTGCTTGGGAGCAAGTCCAGTCACAATGATCCCTCTAGCACTGCATCTCTGAATTTCGTCAAATTCAGGCTGTAGATTTTCAACAAGTTCTCCTGAAGCAAGTTCAACCTTCAAAAAATGATAATGTTAGCTATGGGAGCAAGTCCAGTCACAATGATCCCTCTAGCACTGCATCTCTGAATTTCGTCAAATTCAGGCTGTAGATTTTCAACAAGTTCTCCTGAAGCAAGTTCAACCTTCAAAAAATGATAATGTTAGCTACCACGGCACTTAATAACTCCTGCCACCAACAAAATATAAGAAAGCATTACAAATTTCCATGACATCCATATAGATCTTGTTTTTGGGATTACAATGTTTTAGGTGTTAGAAAATCATTAAAAAATCGACAGTTTAATCCTACAAGTGTGTGTGCATGTGTATGTACATGCCAGATGACATGGACTTTCTCTTTTTACATAGATAGGCAGGGCAAAAGTTATTTTGACGTAATGATGTCATTTTATTTTTTCTTTTAAGGATGACATTTGCATCTCTTCCAGTAATTACTAATAAGCATAAATTTTTCAAAAGAAACAATAAGTGTGTGCATGTGTTATTTAGTCTTCATCCGTGTATTTGAATATGAAAATGTAGGGTAATGGTAACTAAATACTACATATCAAAGGATTCATGTTACGTACCCTCCTTTTGATTCCAAGCTTGTAAGTTTGGAATTAATTTTGTGAGAGACAAGTGTGCAATGTGAATTCTTCTAAAGCTAGAACTCTGGTCAAGTTTGTATAGTTGGTTATAAAGTTATGCTAGCCATAATTTTGAGTAATAAAAAAGTTTATTCAAAAATGTTGTGAGTATGGGGACCATCTATTAAAACCCAAGTTATCACGAACAGAATGAAACTGATTTAATGCACGAGCAAGTAAACTTTGTATTCTGGATGACTATTGAAGGCTTTGAAAAGGGTTCGTTGAGCTAAGGAGGTATCCCTCAACCAGACATGACTAATAATATGGCTAACAACCCCCCTTGTAGGGCATGGTACCACAACTCAACATCGACAACACCCCATATTGAGGACAATATGGGGAAGATAGTATATTGACCAAAAATGTGTCCTATTTTGCTAAGTACTATATACACTCCCTACCCTCCTCACACCATAACTTTTACTATCCATTTAAGAGCATTTATTAGTCTTCATATGATTCATTGCCATCAAAGAGGAGGGAAACCTATTTCAAAAGGCCTGCATCGTGCTTCAGGTGAGAAATACTAGCAATTAATATGGTATTACTGTCAAATGCTAACATTTACAAGAGAGCAGATCCCTTGTAAAATGTATCAATCTTGATATTGGCCATATTTCTAGTGCCTAAGAAGGGAGGACAGACTGCATCAGAAGTACAACGCAACAATTTTGAAGAATATCCTCCATACAAGAGAATTTATTATGCATCAGACTTCATTTTCAAGCTTTCCGACATGACAAAGAAGTTCAGTTGGATGTTCAACAGTTCCTCCATATACAACATAGTTTCCACAGCCCATGGAGAATTTCTCTGACCCATGGGAAATTTTTGTGACATTGCATAAATTTTAAAATTTGAACTATAATTTCTTCCCTCATAAAAATTCGGCATTAGCCAACTTCAAGATGAAATTGGAATAACAACCTAGAACAAAACCTTAAAATTGTCGAGTTGATTTATTCTAGTACAATTTAACCAGTTTTGAGAGTTGTGTGTGTTTATTCTTCCTGATATACTCATTGTATGATTTTTATGGATATTTATTGGTTTATTTCCATAACCTAAATTTATGGTTGTTGACATGATAATTATTGTGTGGCAGGTATTATTGGTATCAAGTCTCTTTATATGGAAATTTCATCTTGCATGTGAAATGTGTTACCTTCCGAACCTGCACTCAAAGTGATAAAGCCCTAAAGCACAAAGTGCAACCCCAGGACAACTCAGGAAGGCTGCCCACTGACACCACGGCAGCTCTTCCCCTCACTTTAGGCTGGCTCTCCTCCAGCACAAGCGGGGCTTCCCTAAGTTAGGATCAGTAAAGCTATGACAAAAGGCTCAAGGTGAATATGATGAGTTAGCTTTAGCAAAACAAAACATAGTAGCATAGTAAAATGAGGCGGAGGACCAGGACTAGTACCTATCCAATATAGGGCAAGTGGAATCAAGAGGTCAAACTAAGAGAGCCATTTTATGAATGGCTAAGACAGATAGAGTTGTTAAACATGCCACAATAAGCCTTAACTTGCTGTTAAATAATGCAGAAAAGTACTTGGAGACCCTTAGGGTGTCACTCTCAAACAATGCTATGATGGTGTGTCCTACAATGAAGTATTAGACTAGCAACAAGTCTTTGATAGAATCAAGTTAATACATTCAAAAGTAATCCATCAAAGGGAATAAAAGGGAAAATTCTCATATTAAACCCTTCCAACATGGTAAATATACCCTTCGCCTTGGCATCTCAAGTATGTTCTTTGCAAGTGATTTCTAACATACATCAACAACAATTAGAAACAACATGAGCTTCACATATAATTAGAAATAACTCAATATAATCTCCACAAGCTTTCAATTAGATATTCAATAGAGCTCCAAGAGGATAGATCCTCACAAATCCAACCATAAGTCACAAATGGAGTGAGCTAGACTTTTTATAGGCTTGTAGCTCCATCTTCTTACAATAAAAAATGATTTGTTTTCCTAGATCTGCTATTCTCTCCAAGAACACATAATAAAATAGGCCTGGAGTTATCTAGATCCATGCTTTTCTCCAAGGAAAACAATACAATAATGCTAGCTCATAACCAACTCATGTGACAAGTCAAACAATAATAAAATAATGAAGTGGTTATGCCATGTGTCTCCTCCAAAGTGATTGACCATGACAATAAGCTCTGACATCCCATCAAAGAGTATGAACAAATGTGCAAGAACCAAGTAAAGCCTCCTCATGGCACTTGTGGCCTCCATAGGTAAGACATTCCATCATTTGGGGTTTGAAAACTACCAGATCTCCTCTGAATAATACGTGTGGGTTCTCCAAGGTGGATGTCCCATCCATCAAGCATGAAAATATGTGCAATAAAGGCTCCCACAAGCTAGACGTCCCATCATCATGTGTGAAAAGGTGTGCAAACAGGTCTTCATAACATGGAGCGCTTCACTTCATCAAGGAGCAAGTAGCCTTGGGATACTCCAAGCAAGCCATAAATAGCAAATCTGTCAAGGGCATCTTCTCCAAAGCATAACTAACTCATCCTTTAAGGCGCTAAACCCATAAAATCATATGCATAATGAGTAGATCCATAAAGTAGGGAGTCAATCCATAAGATAACACTCATTAAATGTGCTCAACTACAAGATGAAGTGATGGCTCTTAAATTCCAAAGAGTGCCCCCCAAAGCTAGGATGCCTCCTCAACAACCTCCATAGCATAGTCTCCAACATGTAACAACCTCCCAAAAGTGTGCAAGGAAGGAGTCAACAAACCATATAAACTAGGGAGTCAATGAGTAGATCCATAAAGTAGGGAGTTGTTAACCCCTGGATTTTCACCCTTGAAAATCTTGAGGGTTAAGAGCCATCATAGTCTATTTTTCCCTGGCATTCAGAGATTTTACCCAGATTGAGCACTTATGGGAGCTAGAAGTTGGTTTCCATCAGAGACATGTATAGGACTGGTTAGCGGTCAAATGCACTGGTCTTAGATTTCTTGCTTGAGTGCTTTGATCACAACTTTCAAACATCCAATATCTTTGAACAACTACTAACACACTCTAACCCTAGCTTAGATTGACTTGCTAACCCTATTGTTGCTATTATCCATTTGAGTTATAGTCATACTTTGCAGTAATTAATGTTTCTTCAAGCAATTGAAAGATTGGCTAATGCATAGTAGTCTTTGCTTCTAATGAATGTTGGTGTTGTGACATTGATGATAAATTATTCTTGTTCATTTTGAAGCTTCTTTAAAAGCATTTATTGTGAAGTAACGTATTGTGATTATTGCTACTACACATCATTGATTGCTTCATCAATATATTAGTCAATTGCTTTATTTGAGAAAGTCTCTGATTATATGAAGTACTAACCAGCAAGTGATCTTGCAAATATAGTTTTATGTTGCTTTGTTCTGGGCAGGCACATTTCTAGTTATTATTATCTTTATTTGTTGTTTAGCCATACTTTCTGATCGGTGGTGACTTGTGAGAGGGAAACCTTTACTTGGCCTAAATCCTTTGCCTTCTCAAAACCCTAGGTCACCGGGGACGTCTCCCCTGGGCCTACCACCCTAAATAGAAA